>JAQZBX010024688.1:12678-30101 GCA_029593785.1 Cabassous unicinctus
CCCCCCCCCCCCCCCCCCGCCTCTTGTTTCCATTTGACAAGAGAAGAAATCGAGGCTCAGAAAAGAAGCAACTTTCCTGGCTGCACAGCTTCAGTTTAGATGCGGATCTCTCAGGCTTCCCTAAGTCACAATGGGTGTCCATCCCCACCTCCTACTCCTTCCATCTTCTGGTTGGGCCTGATCCCTGGGAAAGAGCTGGGCTGGGAACTCTGCCAGGACTTCTTAGGTGCTTTAATGGAACAGGGAACATCCAAGAAGAGGAAGTGTGCCTTTTGTGGAAGGAGGTTATAGCTTTAAAATATTCTTAAGAAGTAAAGCCTGTGGGGGACCAGGGTAGGGTAGATACAAGTGCAGAGGTGGTGAGAAACCCCTGGATTCGGCAAGGGTACTGTCTGAGAGAGCCCCTCTGAACCCAATACTCCTGAAGAGTAAAGTTGCCATCAGTTCTTCCCAGCACTATCTGGGCATCCTCTTCCCAACCGTTTTCCACTCAAGGCCTCCCCTGGGGAGGAAGGACTCCTGTCCCATAGCTGTATGGAGCCTTGGGCTTGTGGTTTGGGACAAATATGGAGCCAGGTGGAAACTATAAGGATTTCATTTCTTGGTGACTGGAACCTTTGGGTCTGAGGCTATTCAGAGTCTGAGCAATGAGAGCCTTGGACCTTGAGGGAGATTCTACAAAATTTGGCTTTAAAAATTAGAATTTTGACAATAAGGGAATGGTTAAATTAATTCAGATATGAAAGACTGTGCAGCAGTAAAAAAGAAACAGGGATATGGACATAAAAAGATCTCTGAAATGTATTAATTGAAAAAAAAGTTGCAGAATAAAAAAAATACATTCCTATTTATGTAAAAAAAAACTTTCTTCAGAATGTACATGTGTGTAACTAGTGAAAAGGTTGGGAAGGAGCCACAGTAACCAACGTGGTGGCTGCCTCTGGGGAGAGCATGGCAGTGGGGGAGGGTCAATGGAGTCTTGTGCTCTGTTTTGTCCAAAATTTAAAATATAATCATGTATGTCTTGTGTAATTAGAAATAAAAAATAAAACATTTTGGCTTGAAAATTGGGGCTCTGAATCACCTGGGACCTTGTGGGCCAATGACTGGTGAGAGGGTCTGGTCACTTGCTCAGACTTGATGCTGGGCAGTGGCACTGACACTGCAATTGGATTCAAAGGGATGGAGTCCTGGCTCACCAAGGATGTGCTGTCTTCTGTGTCCTAGGATTCCACCAAACCAGTGACTGCTCTGAGTCTCAGAGGGTTGCTGTGAACATTAAAATGAGATACTATATGAATGTGCTTTGTAAAAAAAATGGAGGACATATCTAAGGTAGAGATCTTAAACTATGCTGTGCCACTTGCTCCTTTCCAAAGTGAAATCAGGATAAGGAAGGAAGAAAAAAATTGAGAGCTTATTATAGGATAGGCACTATTTTAAGTACTTCCTTTCCACTACTTGCATGCACCACAATCCTATGCAGTAGGTATTAATATTATCATCCCCATTTCTCTATTTCACAGATGAGGAACTCAAGAACTTCTATGGTCTTTTAGAAAGTGAGCGGCAGTCAAAACCTGAACCCAGCCATGTGCTTCAGAGTGCTGATCTCAACTGCAGTACCACCTTGAAGCATCCCGAGTCATTTATAACTTTTTTTTTTTTTTGTGGAAAGCTCTTACTACCCGCTCCTTGCAGCAGTTCTGAGGAATCCAAGATTTAAAATTTCAAGAATAATACATGAAACTGATTCTAAACACTACTGAGTACCCACTATATGCTTGTGCCAGGCACGAGAATAACAGTGGCTAACATTTTCTGAGTACTTGCTATATGCAAGGCCCTCTTCAAAGTGCTTTACAATTCTTAATGTCATCCACACAATTTTGTGCGGCAGGTATTATTAGCCCCATTGTGCACTCGAGAAAAAGTGCCGCACAGAGTTTACATAACTTTTCCAATGCAAAGATGTTTCAGATCTGGTCTCTATCCTCAGTCCAATGTGGGAGACATAAAGCTACGCAGTCAACATAATTCCAAAGGCGCTCAGAGAGGATTAATCCCTACAAAAGGAATGCATAAATGCGGACCCAATCTGAAATTCCGGGTCAGAACCGAGGCCACTCTCAAATGAGGCTCAAGTCAAAGGAATGTGGCCTCCTGTCTCAAGCGGTGGGCTTGTAGCTACTCCCCCAATCAAGCTACAGAAACCCCAAGTCCCAGCGGGCGTGGGCCAGAGGCGCGCCTCGCTGTGGATCACATGACCACTGCGCTTCTGATAGGCCGAAATGGTAGGGCCCCAACCTCGGAGGGTAGAGCGATGATTGGTGGAAGAGATGAGCGCGTAAAAGGTGTTGGGAGTTGGCAGCCGTCTCCTCAGCTGTAGGGAGTTCGGCCGTAGACCCTCAATTTGAGAATTTGCCGGAGTCCCTTCTTCTCCCTACAGACGTCTTTGGAGATCTCTGACACATGTGAGACGCTGTCACTTGACATCATCGGAAACCAGATGTCCCGCCCCTGGAGAGACTTAGCCAGTTATTATTCACGGCCGTTCCCGCGGGGATCGCTGAGCCGAAAGTGAAGTTTTCTGACTGCTGTGGGACGGCGGCGGGCCCCGAGAGGACTCGCGCTGCCAGGAGAGGAGCCCCGCTTTCCCGCCGGCGTCTCCAGGCGGTGACCGACAGCGCCCTCGCGTGGTGTGTGGGGGCAAGGCGTCGCACTGTTGCCGGCCCTCCCAGACGCTGCGCATGCGGTCTCTGATCCGGAAGCGCCGAGTCAGCGGTGGCTTGCCAGGCCCCGGCGACTGAGTGCGACTGAGTGGAAAGAGAAAGATCTAGATTTGAATCAGTCACGCTCGATAAGATCACAGACTCTCAGGTTAGACTGCTTGTGGTAGATCCCAGCTGCAGACTTAGTTTACTCTTTTTCCAAACTTCATTTATAAAATGAGGGTAATAACAAAACCTACCTCAGAGGACTGTTGGGACATTTCAATGAATTAATTATGCTTAAGATTGGCATAGTGCCAGGCACGTAATAGCTGCATGGTAAACGATAACTAGTGGAGATCTGTGTACTGGTTAAAATGAGGTTTGTGGAGTTTGGAAAACCAGCCTTTGATTCCCAGCTCTGCCTCCTCCTGCATGGGAAGATCACTTAGTCCTTCTGTCTCTGTTTCCTCATCTGTAAATGAGACTTACAAAAGCACCTACTTCATGGAATCTTTGTGGATTAGTTGAGATAATACTGGTAAAATGTCCAAAATATAGCAATTGATAAATGTTGGTTCTTATTTTGTTAATTATTATCATCATAATTTAATCGTTATTATTACTATTTCCCTTTTTTCTCCTCCAGGTAAGAGACCACTTCAGCCCAAGGAGGCCCATCTAAAAGAGGAGTAATTTTTACTTTGAGCTTACTGTCCATACATCTATGACGTTCACATGTGTGAAGACAAGACTTGGAAAATCTTTACATCAAGGCCCTGCCCACCGTTTACGTTATTCTTTTAGACACTCTTCTTAAGCCCCAACTTGTACCTGTGAAGAGCAAAACATTATAATCATTAGCTATTTACTGCAGAATTTACCAGAGAATCTTTTAGTTGCCCCTACTGTTGAACAGTATTCTGAGAGCAAGGCACACAAGAATGACATGCTTTGATGGTAAGATGAGAGTGTCAGGGGTCTGAAAGTGAAGGAACTAAGTCAAATATACTCCAGGCCATGCCTGTGAAGGGAACAGTGATAGTGAGGTATGTGGCGGTGGTGGTTGGGTAATTGGGTGGTTGGGGACAGGGCACCTGGAATCTTTGTGAGGTACTGGGGAGTTATGGGAAGAGCACTGGACTAAGATTAAGAGACTTGCGTTCTGACTCTAACGTGATCACTCTGGCTGTGTGACCTTGGCCACGTCACTTATACTTTCTGAGACTTGGTTTCCATGTTAGTAAAATGGAAATGAATGTGATTCACTTGTATAGTGCCTGGCACATAATATTCTATAATACTAGTTGCTATTATTAGTAATATGATTAATTCCTCCTCAAGAGTATGTTGTTGGAATCATATGTCATAATGGAAAAATGCAAACTATAAATTTTTATAATCCAAGAGTCATGGGTGCCTGATATGACCAAATAAGCATATGGGGGTTTGGCTAGCGTAGTTCACCTTTCCTTTCTTTTCTACTTTCTAATTGTTATCTTCTCTTCTGTCTTTAATTTAAACCAGCAGGGGAAGTAACATAAGTGACCCAATTTAACGAGGCCTTCGTGGCCCCCTAGATGCCTCTATACCGCCTTCTTGTAAATCTGAGCACCCTCCATCATTTGTCTCACATATTTCCTTCCCTTTTGTTCTGTAAGAGGGGAGTCTAGCTAAAACCTAGGCCATGTGATATCCATGTGTTCTGGAAGCCCCAAGATTCTTAGGTTCTGCTTGGGGTGTGTAGTCTAGCATTGGGAAGTTCAAGGGTTGAGGGTAGGACTGTTGAGAGGAGAGAGAGGGAAAAGGACAGTCGACACCCTCCCCAATCAATCATCCAACAACTGTTTTTGGTATGTTTATTATATTCTGGTCACTTTGGGGGATATATGTCTTCCCATTCTGGAAGATGTATATAGACTTATTTTCAGTTAAAAATGAAAAGAGGTAGCATGTTTGGTGGGAAAATATGGAGGTTTTGTGTTGGGCAGACATATTTGAATCTGGTGCTTTACTGCATGATCTTATACTATTTGCTTATTTTATGGGGATGATTGAAATACTACTCAGCAATAAAAATTAATGAACTATTGATAAATGCAATAACATGGATGAATCTCAAAATAATCATGCTGAATGTAAGATGCCAGACAAAGAGAGCACACATTATTTGATTCCATTTATATTAAATTCTAGAAAATGAAAACTATAATGACAGAAAGCAGAGAGTGGTTGTCTGGAGAAAAGCAACTGGGGAGGAGAGGGAGGTATGATTACAAAGTGGCATAAAGAAACTTTTAGAGGTGATGGATATGTTCAATATTTTGATTGTGATGATTACACAGGTGTTTACATATATCAGAACTCATTAAATCACACACTTTAAATATGTGTAGTTTATTGTGTGACAATTATATATCAATAAACCTGTTAAAATGGGAATAATAAAACCTTTTCATAAATACTTGTGATGTTTTAATGAAGAGAACATGTAAAAGTGCCAGGAACACAGCAGGCAATCAGTAAAGGGCACATCTAGTCTCAGTTTCTCACCTGTTTTTGTTTTTGTTCTGTTTTTACACCACCAAGATATTAGCTCATATATTTTTATGACAAGGACTGTAAGTGGTTATGAAAACCTTAAATCATACAGGATACAATTTTCCCTTCTCCTTTTGGGATCATGGTAACGTTGTATGTATTAAGTGAGAAAATCACGTAAGGAACTTTGAACAGTGCTGGGCAGGTAGTAAGAACTAATACATATTATTTTTGTTATTATTACTATTATCTTTGTTAGAGATTTTATGGATGGCACAGAGTGAGTGATCAGTAAATATTGGTTGTAATTATAATTATCTTCAGTATTAGATTAGATGGACAGGAAAGACTAAATAAAAGATCAAGGAAGTTTGTTTTAAAATGGGTTTGCCTTTCCTGTGGTTCCTTGATGGAATTGGATTTTTATATTTGTTTGGTGTCCAATTGTGACAGAAACTGTCTTAGTTTCCCAGGCCACAGACTAGTTGGCTTATACAACAGAAATTTATTGTCTCTCAGTTTGGAGGCTAGAAGTCAGAATCAAGGTGTTGCCAGGACCGTGCTTCCTCTGAAATCTGTAGGGTTCTGGCAGTGGTGTGCAATCCATGAGGTTCTTTGGTTTGTGGCATAATCCAGTTTCTGCTTCTGTCACATGGCCATCTCTCTGTCTCTGTTTCTCTCTTTGTGTCCAAATTTCCTCTCCTTAGGACACCAGCCATATTGGATTAGAGACCACCCTAATCCAGTTTGACCTCATTTTAATCAATAACATCTTCAAAGATCCCACTTATATGTCTTTTGGGGGTGGGGGATACAATTCAATCTATAACAGAAACTGTCTGGAAGAAATTTGATTTATGTCTTTTGCAGGAATATTATAAATTATCAAAGTTGTTATTGCAGATAATCTTGAAGGTACCAGGTACATTTACAGTGATCAGTGAGTGCAGATGTGATCAGTGGCCTCCAGTCCTAACACAGTGTTTCTGAGACATTTGGGAGACATTGCCTTGGGATCTGACATAAAATTTCCTGGGAAAATCCTTAAAATGCAGAGTTGTGGACCCACTTATAAAGAATATGACTCAGAGGGTCTGGGATGGGCCAGAAATGTGCATCATAATACTCATACACAGTTCATTTTAATTCAAATGGTCTGTTGAGAAGCAATAGTCTAAAACCAAATGGCCTTGGCTCAGAGTTTCAGGACCACGGATAGCTCCCAGAATCTCCTGACCCACACATTATGGTACATGGACTATACAATTCCCAGTGAGGCTTGCCTCAAAAAAAAATCAGTGCCCCTTAAGAACACACTTTGGGAAACTGATAGTTTTTGTTCCTGATGGAAAATAAGGGGAAGGGTGTACATGATGCATCTATATGAGAACATATTCTAAGCCCGTAGTTTATAACTTGGAGATTCCAGATAAGGGCAGGAAGGATAGTCTTCAGAGGATCTGAGATCTTCTTGAAATTGTATGTAAAATTGTGAGGAAGATACGTACATATATTTTAGTGGATGGGGAAATTAACTTCTCCACTTGAGAATGGAAATATTCTAGATCAACTAATTTATGTACTTTTATGTGCAGTTTATGTACTTTGATAGTACTTAAGATTTCTGTGTGGACTAGAGAATTTTATTTAAAGTTCTGCTTGTCATCTAGCCATCTAATAACTATCTCTATCACTCCAACTATGACAACATCAATAAAAGTAAGGAAGCAAGTAAACAATCCCTTTAGGTGCCCAGCTCAGACATCTCAAGCCATAACTCTCAAGTGTTGTGATTGAGGTACATTAAAGTTAGTATAGAATTGAAGATATCTCATCTTGGCTATTCTGGAAACTCTATTACTAAAAGAACTGTCCTATTATAGGCTACACTTAGAATGGAACTTGAGGTTATTTGGGTGATTAAGGAGTTTTCTTTCATATATCATTTGATCACTCATTAAATGTTTTTTTTATCCTTGATGGCTTTACAAATAGATGAATTAGTGATCATGGAGTGTTGAGTTATCTAATATTTGCAGTAGGTCAAATTATTTCGATAGACAAAGTGGTCGCCATTAACAATATTTCATGTTAAATACATTTCCAAAGGCAACCCAGTTACTGGCAATCAAGCCATCCCACATTCATCATCTGTAGTCTGTCTGATGGTAGGTTGTAGCTTGATGTTCTCTTATGTGTAAAATATATATTTTTATATATATAAAGAGAAAGGCTGTTTTCTCAAAGGCGTAGCTGGTTTGACTTATTTGTCCTGAAAGGTGTTGTATCTTGGCTATGGAGAAAATTCTCTTGAGACAGTGCCAGTAAGACATGTGCTACTCTACTGGTAGAGAGGAGCAAACAGAGCTGTTAATATGCTCATCAGATTCCCAGGAGATGAAGGGCATACATTTGGGAGGCAGTCTGTGTCCATGACTTTGACATTTTTCTTTCTGTGAGGAACAGCAAGATAGAAATTGTCTTATGGCTCTAAACAACTCAGTCAACTTTGTGAAATATCTAATTTCACAAAATGCTAATTTTGTGAGCGAAGATAACTCAGGCAGTTTCTTTTCT
Organism: Cabassous unicinctus; assembly: GCA_029593785.1. NCBI lineage: Eukaryota > Metazoa > Chordata > Mammalia > Cingulata > Chlamyphoridae > Cabassous > Cabassous unicinctus. The sequence goes on from JAQZBX010024688.1 coordinate 20,508, forward strand.
TGGCTTCTTTGGCACCAGCTTCTTGTGTTTGATTTTCCTGTCTCCAGCCTTACTGGATGCTCCCTTTCAGTCTCTTTACTGGCCCTATCTTTTTTGCTTGACCTCTCAGGCTCCTTCCTGGGTTTTATTCTCTAGCTATGCTATCTCCCTGGAGGATTTCATTTAGTCCCATGATATTAAATACCATCTATATGCAGATGGTTCCCAAATGTAAGACTCCAGTCTGTAGGCTCATAAATTAAACTGCCTACTTGATGTCATACTGCCTACTTGACTTAAATGTAATGTTCCCCAAACAGAACTGTTTATCTTTGAGTCTTTCCTCTCTCTATACTGTTCTTTTACCTGTTCCTTCCCCCAGAAAATGATATCATTCTTATCTAGTTTCTTAAGATAAAAACCTGGGAGCCATTCCATTCTTTTTCTTATATGTCACATCCAGCCATCAGCCCCATGCCCAACATATACCCCCAGTATGTTCACTGCTTTCCATTTCTACAACTATCACCTTCAGGTTAATCAATCAGCATTTCTCATCTGGACTATTTAATAGTTTCTTAACTGATCTCTCAGATTCCGTTTTTTTGTCCTACTGCAATCCTTTTCTCCACACAGCAGCCAAAATAAATAATCACATCACACAACCTCCCTTCTTAACATCCACTAATGGCTTCTTGTTTTAGTTTTTTAGGCTGCTCCAGGAAAATACCATGAGATGGTTCAGCTTAAACAATGGAAATTTATTTGCTCATGGTTAGAGTTCAGGAAAATGTCCAAATCAAGGCATGATCAAGGCAATACTTTCTTGCCGAAGACTGGCTGCTGGCGATCCTTGGCTCCTCTATCACATGGCAAGGCACATGGAGGCATCTGCTGGTGTCTCCCTTCTCTTCCAGGTTTCATTGCTATAAACTTCTTGCTTCTGTGGCTTTCTGTCTCTCTGTCTGAATTTCATTCTCTTATAAAGGACTCCAGTAATACGATTAAGACCCATCCTGATTGAGGTGGGACATACCTTGACTGAAGTAACCTCATCAAAAAGTTCTACTTACAATAGATTTACATCCACAGGAATGGATTAGATTTAAGAACATGTTTTTCTGGGGTACATACAGCTTCAAACCACCACACTTCTCATTGCATTTAGTATGAAATTCAGACACCTTTCCATGACCTGCATGGAAAGACCTGCATTAGATGGTCATGTCCATCTCTCTGACTTACTTCCACTCTCTCTTGCTCACCCTGCCCTAGCATTTACCTTCTTTTAGTTCCTTAAGCATACCAAGTTGATAACTCAGAGCTTTTGCACTCACTGTTTTCTTTTTGCTTGGAATTTTCATGTTCAAGACCTTCATATGGCTGATTCCTTCTCAATATTCATGTTTTAGCTCAGATATTACCTTAATAGATCATTTCACAGTGTGATCCTTTAGTCACTATCTCTTACATAACCCAGATTCATTTTCTTCTTAGTGTTTATCACTTTGTATTGGGTACAAATTTTATATTGCACATATTCAAATAAACAAAACAGATGGAAATTTCATTATTTTAAATAATAATCAGGATAAGTTAACTATTGTAACAAATAACCCCAGTCTCAGTGCCGTAACACAATGAAGTTGGTTTCTTATGCATGTCACAGTCCCGTGTGGGTCATTGGGGGTGGGAGATTACGAGATTGGGGAGGATTGTCTGATAGATTGCTACTTCCTATCCACTCTGATCTCTGCTGAGGGGTTGAAGACGTCTGTCTCTGCTGCCATTAGTCATTGCTCTGTCTTCTGGCTACCAGGTCCATGCCTGTCACCCAGAATCCTTCTTATCCAGGGTTAGGTGCCTCTTCTAGTCCACTGGTGTTCTCTTAGCCAACTCTGTACCCTTGTTTAGGGTAAGACAAGCTTTCTGATACTCTCCCATTCCATCTCCCCAGGAGATTTGGGGGCTGAAGCACAGCTATATTGGGCTCTCTTTGTCTGCCTGACTGCCTGCCTCCATTCTTCACTGCTGGGGCCATGCCCTGCTTTCTGTGAGGTTGTGAGAAATTCTCTGCTCCCAGATTCCTCTCCCTATTTGGGGACTCTAACATCACCCCAACAAGGTTTCTATTGTGGGAGGGGTCGGGGGAAAGGCCCCTATTTTAGGGACCATCATCAATCATTTTCATTCTTGCTTTTATCTCCCAATTTTGAAGCTCCTCCCTTTAACTCAGAATGGGCTTTGATATCCTCTCTCTGTGCTCAGAAAACTGACATCTCATCTGTTCTATTTCTAAGCCATGTTTATGGTTAAATTCTCTGCCTTCTTTCTTCAGGCTTTGGCTTATTGATGTTCAAAGCCAACCTTTTTGAAATTAAACAAAACAAGGCAAAACAAAGGAAAGCAGTTCCCTTTCAAGCATCTTGGTTTTCAAAACTATTGTCTCTTTTATGAATTGAGAAAATACACTTATACGCTTAAAGCTACTGAGAGCAGAATAACTGCAACAGGGTTGGCGCATCTTAAAGGGCACAAGGAAATGTGGGGCCTGAAATGAGAGTGGTGGCAGAAATGAGAAACTTCAGTGACGATCTCAAAATATTCCTCTACCACATCTTTTGTATTTGGGCTCTCTTCCACCCCAGAGGGTAATTGTCATGAAAGCAAAGACCTTTGCTGTAGTGTTTACTTATGCATTCCTAGTGCCTAGAACAGGGCTTGTACAAAGCAAGTATTGTTAATTAAGCAATTAGCAATTACTAATCAATGAATTAATATTTGTTGAATGACTAGATGACAGGCTTCGGCATTAGGCATTTGTCTCAGCCTTGGTTTACACAGAATTTCTCTCTGTCCATTTCTTCCTTGTTAAAATCTCTTTCTTGTTAAAATGATTTGAATGACCATGGATTACCAACAGAATTGTGTTGACACTTGAGGAGGTTTTAGCAGACTCTCTCTTTAGAGTCAGTCATACACATACTCTATAGACTAAGTTCAAATCCTTTCCTGAAGCAGAACTGCCAGGGGATGCACCTGTATTGCTGATACAGCGCTTAAGAGGGTCCTTTCAAATGATTAGAACTGAAACAAAATGAGGCTTTGTCACCTAGAAATTAAAATAATTCAAGAAGACCTAAAATATGCTTATGCTTTATTCTCTAATACATTTTCTTCATACTATTTTAACTTCTGTAGAATTAAAAGAGTTTGGGAATGACAGTTATCTTACACAAATTAAAACAACTTAAAGTGCCATTTTATATTGCTTAAAGGAAGCAAATACTTTACAAAATTTGGAAGAGAAGGAAAGGAAAGGGAATCAGCTGTTAAAATTTCACTCCGTAATCACATTGGACTCCAATCTGTGGCTCCACTCCTCTTTCCAGGGTTATTTCCCAAAGTGCTCTGCATGTACCCAGCTTTCCTCAGCCAGCCAGGCATCTTCATTTCTCTATTGCCTTGGCCATGCCATTCCTTCAGCCTGGACATTGTTCTGTAAGACTCAGCCTAAATTCCACCTCCTTTTCGATGCCTTTCCTCCTCCACCTCCTCCTCATAGTTAACTGTTCCTTCCTCCCATAACAGGTTTCTTTTTAAAAATTTTTTATTTTATTTTTTTAATTTTAAAGTAGCTTTATGTTACATAAATGATACATAAAAAATATAGGGGATTCCCATATACCTCACCCCCTCCCCCTCCCACACTGTTCCCCATTAACAACATCTTTCATTAGTGTGGTACACTTGTTACAATTGATGAACACATATTGAACTATTGACTAACCATGGTCAATAGTTTACATTACAGTTTACACTTTGCATTGCACATTTTATAAGTTTTGACAAAATGTATAATGGCCTGTATCCATCATTGCAATGTCATTCAGAACAATTCCAATGTCTCAAAAATGCCCCATGTTACACCTATTCTTCCCTCTCCCTCTCCTCAGAACCTCTGGTGGCCACTGCCTTTATATCCGTGTTACAAGATATTCCATTGCTAGAATATCTACTTTAGTCTGTAGTTGCATTCCCCCCTTATGTTTGTTCATTCCTCAATCTTGAGGATTTTAGGATGGTGATGCCCACTCTGTTTCTGATTGAGAGGGGACTTAGATCCCATGGGGCAAATGGATGGAACTGTCTTGCTTGCTGTTGTAGATACTTTCTGAGTTTTGGGATGGGTATTGTCCATCGTCAACATTTTGCTAGTTGTCCTGGGCAAGTCCTATGAACTGGAGATTAAGTGTTGCAACACTGCTGAGATTCAGGGCTCAGCTGGCACATGAACAGACTGAAGATATAAGTCTCTGGTACATATATTTAAATGAGTATAGTGCTAATTATAGGTTCAAATAAAAGGGGCAGAAGAGCCATGTATAGGGTAATTATAAATGAATCTAACTGTGTTACATTGGGGAACATATATTCCAAGGTAAGGCCCACTGACCGGGTTCTGAATTCCTGAGATTGTTTGCCCTGCCTGTAGTGTCTAGATGTCTCTAAAGCAGAGGTTCTTAACCTTTTTTGTTCTTCGGACCCCTTTGCCAGTCAGGTGAAAACCATGGACCCCTTACTAAGTCCACACTGTGTGGTGTATTATTTAATAAATATATCACACCTGCACCAACACGTCCCCACAAGAATAATATTTTTTTGAATTTCAATTCAAGTCACGGACCCCTGGTTAAGAACCTCTGCTCTAGAGCCCTCAGGAACACCGCCCCCCCCCCATAGCAGTTTCTTATACCTCTGTTTAGCACATATTTTATTCTGCCTTGGGTTCAAGTAGGTTGGTGACATGTTATTCTGTTACTAGCCTAAGAGCATCTGGAGAGCAGGGATGATTTTCTGCTTATCTCAACATCTCTCACTGCCTAAGACCGTGCCGTGCACCCTACAAGCCCTTAATTATTAATGCTTTCATTTAACAAACACATGAGTGTCTGCCATGTTCCAGGCACTGGTCTAGGCCCTCAACATAGATAGACAAAGCTTTCCACTTGTGACTAAACATGTCTATTTTACATCATTACTTTCAATTAAATAGATTTAAGTTTTAGTTCAATTTTGCAAGACAGGTGGTTTTCTCTCTCTCTCTCTTTTTTTTTTTTTTTTTGATGCAGGACTTAAACAGATAGCTATACTTTTGATTATATGTCATTCTTAGATTTATTAACATTTCTGCCCTGTTCTCACTGTTCAGAAAGGGAGCTGAACCCTGTATACACATGAACACAAAGAGAAACTTCTTCCAGCTTTGTGGGAGGGGTAGGAGTGGGAGTGTACATCTGTGCTCACCTACTGCTATTTTAATTTTAATAGCTTTATCAGGCAGAAGGTTCCTTTTGAAACATTTATTCATTGAACAAATATGTACTGAGTACTTTATACCCACAAAAGCACAGTGACCAGTTCTTCTTTAGTTTGTTTTTTACTCATAGAAGGCACTGTTTCCCATAAGAGAACACCTCCAGTCTGGCTTTTAGAACTGGTAGTGGCTGGAGAGGTGAAGGTTGCTGGTCATAGCTGGCTAATGTTGGAGTGGAACTAGAATTCAGAACATTTGGCGTCTAATCTAGTGCTCTTTACCTTACTGATGTTTTATTATTTCATTGTGTACTTATGCCTGTTATTTTGAAATGCAATGATAGTTGCAAACTGCTGCTGTCTGTGATTATTGTTACTACTATTATAGGTCAACCTGACCTGAATAGTAAGACCTAAATAAAAATATTATTTTACATTACAAATCAGTTAATGCCCTTATTATTATCAGTATTTAATTCTGGCATAAACTAGCATGAAACATCGCCTTTGAAGAGATTATTGAGTTCCTGTCAAACTCAGCCATACATTGACTGTATTAGTTTATTAATTATGGGCATTGCTAGTTGTTGAAAGAGACAACCCTGAAATCACAGTGATTTGACCAATAGGAGTTAATACTCACATAAGAACAGTTCAGTGCAGGTATGCAGTGGAGTGCCTTCCATGTGGTGATTCAGGGGCCCAGGCTCCTTCCATTTTGTGGGCTTCAGAGTCCTTTGCTTCCAGATGGTTGATGAGAAACAGAGAGAACAGAGAATGTTTGGAAGATTTTTATAGGACAGCCCTGGAACAGGAGTACATCATGGTCCACAGTCCATTGTTCAGAAGTTGGTCATATAGCCCCAGTGGGAGGCAAGGGGAAGCTAGGGAATATAGTCCCTGGTTGAGTAGCTGCTCCCAGCAATAACTCTAGCACTATGGACTGGAGCCACTGTTAGGCTAGCTGGTGAAGTTAAGGAGGTCTGAGGCTCCCAGCCTCTTGTTTCTGTCCCCTTCCCTCCATCCATGATCTGCCGCTCACTTCCTGGCCCTGTAGGTACCCAGTCATCTGCCCTTCATCAGAAAGTACTCTCAGGAAGGAAGCAGTAGCCCTACTGAAGACTAAACAACAGATGAGGCTCAGTTTACGGCTGTCTGCATTTTAACAGAAAAAAGCCTCTGTTTGATTTAAGTAAAAATATGAAGCTCTAATAAGAATTTGAAGTATTTTTGGGGAACAAGAAGCATGCAGTCCTAAAATTAAACCACATGTTGGATCTGACTGTGTCTTTCCACACAACCCAATATATCCACAGGGCTCTATTTTAGGAATGGGCTTCTTTATTGTTTGATATAGTTTGGAAGTTTTCCTTAAAGGCAGGCTCGGCTAGTTTGTATATGGATAGGTGTTTTTAACTAGGAAAGAGGGATATGGGAAAGGTTAGAAGCAAGGAGTCTTGAATGTGAAAGATTGTGGACTGGAGAAAGGACTTAACGTAGAGTGAATGTGTGCTTTCCTTTCCTTGAAAAGCAGATGGTGTGATCTGTTAGAAAGCCTCCAGAATGGTGAATTTGCATTGTCAGCTCTGAGCTAGCTTTTAAAAAATTTGGTCAAATAAATTTGTCTCCATTTGTGTTTCTTTGGGTTTATCTCAAATTACATTGGGGAAATGAAAGCATCTTACACGATGCTTTTACACATGAGAAAAATTATGGTCAAATACGAGTAAAAAATGTCTTGCCCTAGACTATATTAAATATCCAATTACCAATCCAGAACGGATGACTAAATTTTAAGTTTTCATTTGAAAAATTGGCATTGTAGTCAGCACAGTCAATCTGGAATCTAGGATGGCCTATCTCTCTTTTTCTGTGTGTGCTAAGTAAGCAAAGCCTCATCTTAGTTCCCTTTTGCTTCTGAAACTTAACAATTGCCAGAATATATTTTACCACCCAAAGCTTAGTTCAGGTCTCAAAAGTACCTTAGGGTACATCAGTACCGGGTTGGCAAACTGCTCCTCCTTCCTTGCAGATGCATCAGTGGCTCTCTGGCCTTTTCCAGGAAACCATGTTAGAGAATTCAGTACCCCCCCCCCCCCCCCCCCCCCCCCCCCCCCCCACACACCGTCAATGGACAGGAGAAAGCAGGCATCTGGCATCCAGAGACAGGAAACAGAAGCAATACAGCCCTGACAAGTTGCTTTCTGCAATGCCTTGTTAGAATTCAATTCTCTTTATCTTGAGAAACAGTCATGAGTTGCTTAATTTGAGATTTTTGGAAAGCAAATTGTCCTTTTGGCAAAAAACAAAAAAATGTGTCAACCATCTGCCTAATCCAAAGGCATCAGCATAGAGCGGGAAGCTTGTGCAATGAAAGGGGTCAGTGTGATGCAGGAGAATGAACCCTGGACTGGGAGTCTTAGCTCCCACTAGGCCACCAGCTGCTGATGTGTCCTTGCCCACTCACTTAATTTCAGTTGTCCTCATCTCTTTATAACAGGATTATGATTATGGCTAGGCTGAGCTGGGACTCTTGGTAAAATAGAGTCAGGGACATTGCTGATCCCATGTACCTCTTTGCAGCCCTATATTTAAAAAAAGCCTAGGAAAAAAGACTTCGTTGCTGTTCAAAGTTGGGGTTCAAACATTTATAAACATACGTGTCTACTGGACTGGTGTGTGTGTGTGTGTGTGCGTGCAAGTGCATGCACCTGACTGAAGTTATTGTTCTAGGAAGGGCACTGGAGACCACTGAGAACTCAGCAGAAGAGAAGAAGGAGTTGGGCAAGGAGAATTTGATTTAAAAATGCAATGTAAATCTCCTTATATTATGTGGCAATAAAATCCTGAACTCATCTAGATCCAGCCATCCTAGGAGAAAGGGGTTTTGTTTTGGAATTGAAAGTGTTGTTTCAGTCACTTGCTGATGACCCTTCTTCCTATAGCCAGATATGGCAGGGAAAGAAGATTATCCCTCTGTTTGGAAGAAGGGGTTGGTCTTCTTTCAGTACAGGGTCTACTTACAATTCCTTGATACTATCACCGCGGCATTGGACATGATCACAGACCTAAGTTATGAATATGTATATGCACCCTGGGGTTGACAGGGTAAACTCAGAGAAGAGTAGTATGTAAAAGACAAGACTTCATGTCAATAGAAAGATAAAGACTTGGGACCTTTGAGATTTGAAGTCAGGTATGTGTGACTTTAAAGTCTGGATGTGGGGTCACTATCCCATGCTGTATCTCTAGAACAGTATGCTGCTCCATGCCCTCTTCTTCCCTCCCTGAATCTCTTGCCTTGCATCTGAGACCTTGTCCCTCTCCTCCCAAGGTCACCACTGGGCTTCAGGGCTCTTTAGCTAATCCCCTCCCCAGTTATAACCTGAGAGAAAAAACTGCTTTTACCACTTTTACTGTAGGGTTGCAGAGGAAAAATTTGAGATTTTATATTGTTTTACAATGTTTCTGATATAATCATTGTTTATATTTACTTATACCATAATTGGTACCAGGGAAAAACAGGTGATTTTCCTAACCCTAAAAGTTTTGTACTTTTTGAGAATTATAACAAGCTCAGTGAAATGAATATGGGTTAAATATTACAAAACTCAATTTCCTATAGCATACATACAATGATTAATAAATGCAGTTTCCTACAACAGACAAGCAGGTAAGTTTTATAGTCTCAAGTTAAAGGTTGTATAATAATTAACCATTAGAGTTATAGTGAAACCCCACAAAAGACCACTGGGTACAAACTACTGAATTTAATGATGACAAAGTACAGAAAAAGAATAAGTTTGACAAAAAGCATACCCACACCCCCCCCACCAATCTAATATTTGTATTCTTAATGGCTTCAAGGTAATTGACTGGTTAATATTTTCCACTTCTTCCCTTATCTGTATAACAAGGTGCACTTGTTGGCTCAGTGCAGGGTATTCTCAGAGCCTCATGTCAATAGTTCAGTTTCTCACTCCCAAGACTCTTCTATCAAAAAACTTGTAGTGTCTGTTTTTTTAAACTTTAATTTTAATAAAGATTTAATTAAAGAATTTAGGGTTTATAACTTTTATTTCTATAATGTAAATCTAAAACAGCTGTTCCCAGAGGCATTGGCATTTGATTAACTTTTAGTTGAGATATAAAAGCGATGACCTCACATAGAGGAATTTTCAAAATCACCCAGGGAAAAGTACTTTTTTGAGGTGGGACAGGGAGTGACTTTTCTTATGGTTTCTGAAAGCATGACTGTCTTAGTCAGCCAAAGGAGTGCTGATGTGAAATTAAGAAATT
>JAQZBX010024689.1:0-12374 GCA_029593785.1 Cabassous unicinctus
TTGTTTTTTTTTTTAATCAAAGATTTTTATCAATTCTTCTGCCAAACACAACATTGATTTCCATATACAATTATTATTATTATTATTTTAAAGATCCATTTATTCATCTATTTATCCCCCCCTGCCGCTTGTGCTTGCCGTGTCTACTCGCTGTGTGTCCCCTCCGTGTCCGCCCATCTTCCCCTTGCTGCGAGGTCCTGCCGCACCAGCCCCTCGCGCCGCGCAGCCGGCCTGCCCCCACAAGGAGGCCCCGGGAAGCGAACCCGGGGCCCCACACATGGCAAACGGGGGCTCCATCGGTCGAGCCACACCCGCTCCCTGCTGTGAGGGCTTGCTGCATCAACCCACTAGGCTGCCCTTGCAAGGAGGCCCCGGGAAGCGAACCCGGGGCCTCCCACATGGTAAACGGGGGCTCCATCCACCGAGCCACTCCCGCTTCCCTACAATTATTTTTTAAGATAAGAAATAGTCAATTTTAAAAAGTTGTGGCCTTGAGCTATAAAACATTACACTTAAACACACTGATTGAAAAACCTAGAACATGACTGTAAAGATGTTAATCATTGTTGGCCTTCAGCAATGAATGGATGCACCTTTACTGTGACTTCTCCAAAACTGCTTTGCAGCACCTAACACACTGCTGTACACAGCTTCAAAGTCGGAGTCATTCCCCTAAAAGGGCTCTTCAGTGATAAGTTTTTGTGGGTCATACGTCCCAAGTAGTTCAATTTTAGCTTTGCAGTTTTTAACTTGATTACCTTTTCTATTCAAACCTCTCAGATTACTTTCATCCATACATAATCAGATGTGGCAAAGTCTTCTTTGGTAACTTGCCGGACAACGGGATTAATAGCAATGTCATGCTTCTTTATGCAATTTTGCCCTTGATAGTTGGAAGGGTTTCCTGTCTCATATATGGAAGTTGTGGCACTATCTATCCTCCAATATCTGAAATATTTTGTCAGTTACAAGTTTTCTGAAAACTTCTGCAATGGGTGATTGACAAATGTTACCCAGACACACAAACAGCACTGACTTGGGCACCTGCTCTGCCATCTTCTCAGGTGCAAAGAGAGGCACAGAGTGAGCTGGTGTTTCTTTGTGGGAAAAATTTTAAACTATTCAGGTTCTTTAATTATAGGCTATTTGGACTTTATATCTTCTTGAGTCAGTTTAGGTAAAATGTATTTTTCTAGGATTTTGTGCATTTTGTCTCTTTTTTGGCAATACCTTCATATATATATATATATATTTTTTTTTTTGCCTCTGCTGTCTGACTAGTCATGTCCTCTTTTTTATTTCTTCTGTTTGTGACTTCTTCATTTTTTCTTGATCATTTGCACCAGAAATTTATTTTATTTGTCCATCTTCAAATATTTTGGGCTTTGTTTATACTCTTCCTTATGTGTTTGTTTTACATTGTATTAATTAGTAATCTTATGCAGAGTATCTTCTTTCTTCTAGTTTCTTTAGGTTTAATTTTATGTTCTTTTCTAACATCTTAACTGTGATGCTTAGCTAATTAATTTTAAGGCTTCTTTTCTATTGTAAGTTTTCAAGAACCTGTTTCTCTACATCCCACAAGTTTTTCTGTGTGGTACAATATTTTCATTATTATTTAGTTTTAAAAGTATTTACATTTCCTTTATGGCTTTGACTCATGAATTATTTTAAAAGTTTCATAAATTTCCAAATGTCTGGAGATTTGAAATTTATTTTAACATTGATTTTCAGCTTAATCATTTGTGCTCAGAGATTAGTCTTTGGGATACCAATTATTTGAAATTTATTGGGATTGTTATTTTATATTCTGTAACTGATCTTGGATTTCTAAATCTGTTTTGTTTAGTTATGAGCTCGTATTTTATTATGAGAATCCTGAGGGCTTAAAATGAGGGTACTTTCCTCCAGAGAGGATTTGCATTTGCTTATGCCAGGAGCCAGGGCATGCTCGATTGAAGACCATTTTAGCCCCTTCAAGAGTCCGTTTTTCTCCCCTTTCTTGGCAAGGAAAGCTTATTCTTTGCTCATAGTTCTGATATTGGCCTTTGTCCCAGGGCAAATCTGCTTTTTCTTACTGCAAGTTTCTCATCCTTCATTGACGTTTCACCTTAATGATGATGTTTTTTCTTTTTTTTCCTGTAAGTATTTTATTTACCACTGGAAAAAAACACAGCAAGTTCTTTTAGAGATTTCCCTTTCTAATGAGCCTTGCAATGTACTAAATATTATGCTTGCTGTAATTTTTCTAGGATCTAGTTGTATTTTAATGATATCCCATTCTTATCCATGGTGCCAGAAGTAGGAGTCCATTACTGTGGTTCTGATATTTTTCCTCATTTTTTTCTTTTTAAGTGCTAGACACCCATGTTAGAAGCTGTAGAAGCTGGGCATGCAAAATTGGCAAGACTTAAGACTTTGCCTTCAAGCATTCTAGTTGGGAGATATATGAGTAAATAATGAAAGCAGTACACATGATTTATGTTAGAAGTAACCACAGAGTGTTGTGGGAGCCCAGAGAAATAACATATAAACCAGACAGGAATTAGGGATGACTTCCCATTAGAGATGAGTAGGGGTCAACTGGACAACTCTAACTCAAAGCAAAGAGAAAATAGCGTAAGATATATGGTAAAAAAAAGCTAAGTCATGTTACTCATTATGCTGCATAAAAGCTGCAAGTTGAGATTGCAGTTTGGGCTGAATTAATGAGGAAGGCTTCATGGAAAAGGTAGGCTTGAGTTAAGGTAAGTAGGGGAAGTGGATGTGGCTCAGGCGACTGGGCTCCTGCCTACCACATGGGAGATCTCTGGTTCAGATCCCGGTGCCTCCTAAAGAAGACAGAGAGCTGGAGCAATGGGCAGGCTTGGCAAGCTGATGCAACAAGATGACACAATGACGCAGGGAAGAAAAACCTAATGAGAGACACAACAGGGCAGGGAACTGAGGTGCCTTAAGCAATTAGGCACCTCCCTCCTACATCCGAGGTCCCAGGTTTGGCTCCCAGTGCCTCCTAAAGAAACAAGGAAGACAGACTCAGCAAGTGAAAAACAACAAGGTGTTGGGGAGAAATAAAAAGTAAATCTTAAAAAAAAGTAGGGCTTGAGTAGGGGAAAAAGAGGAGAGCATTCCTGAAAAAGGAGGGGTTATGTGATGTGAATAAAGGCATGGCAGTACAACTCAGTAAAGAGAACTGTCAGGCAAAGAGCTGTGTATAAAGAATAGTGAGAACTAAACTAGTAGAAGAAAACAACACACAACCATTGTAAGTATTTTTTATTGAATATATGAATGAATGAAAGGTATGAAGTTTGCATTAGAGGATGAAAGAACTGGAGTCAAAGGAACCAGCTAGGCAGCTATTGCCATTATCCATGTGGGAAGAGATGAGGGGCTGGACCAAGCTACTGAGAGATTGGAGGTAAAAAGCATATGGAAAAATAAATCACTGATGATAGGATAGAAGCATAGAAGGAAATCCTGTCCTCACCATGATTGTGGTTGGGGAAGTATACATCCACTTTGGGAGACCATTTGCATGTATTCCGTGGAGATTTGCATACATTCCATGGAGGGTTTTTTCCCCCCTAGCTTTTTTTTGAAGTAAATTTCAAATTTACAAGATAGTTGCAAAAATAATATAAAGAGTAGCAATAAAATTTATTTAAAAAAAAAAAACAGAACAACATACCCCCACCCAACTACCCAGATCCACCAACTTTTAACATTTTGCCATATTTGCTCTATCATTCTATCCATCCATCCATCCATTTTCTAAACTTTTAAGAGTAGGTTGTATACATCATGCTCCTTGAACACTTAATACTTCCAAGTATATTTCCCAAGAACAAGGTTATTCACTTATATGTGAATATCAAGTTATCAAGTTGAAGTACCTTAACTTTGATGTAACGCTTACAGTCCATATTCCAATTTTTTTTTTCTAGTTTGTCCTAAAAATATCCTTTTGGGCCTTTTTTCCTCCATTTTTAGATCCAGCCCAGGATCATGTATTGCATTTAATTGCCATTATCTCTTAATTTTTTTTTTTTAATTGTGGAAACATATATACAACAAACATTCCCATTTCAACCACTTCTATGGAGTTTTTAAGTAGCCTAATTCATCCTATTTTAAAAATCTGCCATGAAACAAATTCTTCTGAAGTTTGAGGAATCACCAGATTATTCAATGGAAGGGCTGAACGAAGATTTGGGGAACTAACTACTGCTTCTCCACCATTCCTCATTCTCTCTCTCTTCTATAATTCCCTGTACCCTACTCCCAATACCTTCTCCCCAGTATATTCTTTCCCATTTTAGCCCTATTATAAATATTAAATATAATTTACAATTTACTAAAATTTCAAATAGTATTTTACTATTAAACTAATACAAACTCTACATCTCTATTGCCCCAAATATATGAATTTATTGTTTATTTTTGTTAACAATCGGCTTTCTTCAGAAATCAGAAGAAATGCCACGTTCATGCACATACAAAATGGGGAACTTTTATATATTTGTATTACATATTTGTCTAAGTGTTTTGTCTCATTATGGTTCCTCAATAGGACTACTCCTTCGTCTAGGATCGTCCTGCTGATTCCATCCTATGGGATAAAGCTAAGCATAAACACACACATATATATAGCAGTATTTCTTAAATTTTCATGGGGGGGGGTCTACTGGATAAAGCATGAGAAGGTGCACATTTTGGGTTTAGCACTCACCATATGATTTTGAACATTTTATTTAGCCCAGTATTTTTTCAGACTGTAGATTGCAACCCGTTTGTGGGTTGTGAACTCAATTTAGCAGGTTGCAATTTTAAAAAATGAAATAAAGTGGAATAGAAAATACAAGAGTGTATTGCTTATAGTAAGGGTAAGTATTGTTTGATGAAACTGTCTTCAGTTAAGATATGTATGTGTTCTTCAGTGGTCATGATAAAAAATGTATTGTGGGATGAAGTAAAACACTTTTAAAAAACAATGACAACTATTTTTAAGCTCAGTTTCCATAAAATGGGATAAAATCTATTTCACAGGGTTTAATAAGGAATAAAGGAGGTAATAATTGTATTCAAACACAGTAGGGGTTCGAGCAATAACTGCTTACTTCTTTTTCCTTTTCCTGAAAATATGACCATAATGTCTATGGTTCAGGGGAAAAAAAAATTGCTTTTTATAATTTCTTTAGCTGCAAGAGTGTTTAAGATATACCTGGAGCTGTAATATGACATGCATCCTATAGTATTTATCATCTTGAATAATGAACCAATTTTCTCAATTTGATACAATTTAAATAAAATGACATTTTCCTGCCCTGTTGGTACTTTCCTGTCCCCACCCTCAACCAACTTGCCACATAATACATACTCTCCCACCCAAGATGATATGGATTCCCACAGGGTCACATGTCATCCATGTGTAACCATCTACATAGCTGCAGTGGCCCAAGATAGAAGTGAGTGATATTTTTTCTATCAAAAGCCAATTCTTAAAAAAAAAAGGTTCAGTGGGGTAAGTAGTTTTAGAGTATTACAAATATGCTTTTTAATTTTAATATGGGAACATAATAAAAAGAACAGCCTTCAGTTTTATAATTTGACAATTAAGGACTGAGGAGAAAGAAAGACAAATAAATAGGAAGAGGGGGAAAAAACCTAGACAAAAAATATTTTAAATTTATTGATTCATTTATGAAACTTATATTTTCCCACCCCCACAAAAAAATTCGGTGAGAGGACTTGGCATTGTTTTGCATTTCTGGAAATCTCTTTAATGCCTGGCTTAATAGAAGACAGCTGGAGTCTCGTAGTTGCTTCTGCATTCAATTTGTTGCTATATCAACAAATATATATATATTTTTCCCCTGCGGTAGAAACTAGGATACAAAGATGAATCCTTTCCTGCCTTGAAGAGCTCAGACTAGAGGAGACAGGAAACTGTTAGAAACAGGATGGCCAAAAAAAAAAAAATCCAGAAAAAGACAGAAAGACAAAGTGATTAAGCAATGCAGAGACATATATGAACCGTTAAAGATTTAAACACAGAAAACTTGAGAGAAACTTTTCCACTTAATACTGTGTGTGTGTCGCTGGGGGATAGGTGGGGTTATCACTTGGTCAATAAAGGACTTAACTATCTGAAGTTATAAAAGTTCCTAAAGTTTAAACAGAGATGTTCCTAAAACCGTTTTCTGCCATTGGAAAATAAAAAACTTCCCACTATAAAAAGTAGGGCAGTCTCATCTTTCTACAGTTTTTCAAATGGCTAGTCTTGTGGCCTTTTAGAACCCTATCTCTTGAGGTGATATCTGACATTTTAAACTCTGGGCTGAAGCAGGATCATCACCTCTTGATACTTGGCCTGGCAGTTGGTTGGAAGCTGGACATGGGCTGGGCCTGGCAGGTGGACTGGTGATTCCCTACTTCAGACCAGTGGTGACAAATTTAAACTATCTTTGGCATTCAGGGCTTCCTCCTCTACTCATCTTTCATTTCTGTACTCCCGCCCTCTCATGACTTGAGCAAATTTCCATTTCTATCCTTTGACATATACTTTTTTAGCCTTCAGAATGCTCTTTTTTGTTCTACTGGATCACAACATCTCTGGGTGACAATATTTCTTAGAAGTCTGCCCTGCATTCAATCACCATATAGTGTGTGGCTAGGCCTCCCATATTAATTTAACCAAACTCCTCTGTTTCCTCAGCAATTAGGTATCCATCTGTTCTACTTTTGGACATGCTACATGTTTTTCATAGGTATTTTCAAGCTATTACTCTTTATTCTGCCATCCAATTAAACACAAGCAGTGGCCCTCTTTCCTTCCATCTACTATTACTTACAAGTCCCGGTAATAGTAATATAGTTACTATATATACTATAGTAATATAGGAGTAATCTGTACTCTTTCTCGATCCTCACAAAACCCTGTAAGGCGTTAATATTACTGCATCCACTTTGCAGACATGGAAACAGGTTCAAAGAGGTTAGTTAAATCAATCATCCCAAATCAAGCAGCCTGTGAATGGCAGGAAAGCGGCATTCAAGATCAGGATTCACATAACTAGCTTCAATGTAGACTATTAAGTAAGGCCGTACCAGGAGTTGGAGACAGAGGCTCTGAGGAGGAAGAAGGCTTTCAATAATGCTGACAAACACACAAAACCCACACCAGACGTCCATTTGCGGGAGTGTTTTTTGTTTACTTGTTGTCTTATAAGGGTTTTGTTTTGTTTTGTTTGAAAGGAGGGATTAAGCCCTCCAAGCCGTTGTCATTTCACTCACCTCTTCCAACCTAGCCCTGTCCAGCCCCTCCCTGGAGGGATCGGCGTCCGGAGGCTGGAAGCCAAAGGCTGCCCAATGCAGGTGGTGACCTCGGAGGCAGATCCGCGGCCTCGAGTCGGGCCGCTAACGGTGAAAGACTGACACGGTTGGGCCGCGCCATTCCCGAAGCGATAAGAGGCGTAATCTTGGCAACGTCCCTAAAGATGAGTCGGAAAAGGGTAACGGGGATGATCATCTTCCTAGCAGGTCCTCCCTCTTCCTCCCCTCCCCTCTGGACCCCCGGCGTCTATCCCAGGGCCTGATTGGCTTAAGAAAGTAGTGTGAGATAGGGGAGGGGGTAGTGCCACTAACAGCAATTACGGTAACTCGGTTGCTAACTCAAACAGGCTCCTTCACATATACTTTCCGCGTTTATGTACGTGTGGAAGCACGCAATATGTCTCTACTTCTTTAACGGGGTACCCACGCCCGCCTAGCAACTCTCTGCTCAAGGCCAGGAACCCTCGCCCCTTATTCTGCAAATTTACTTCCCTCTCGGCTTCATTAGTCTAGCAAACGCAGGGTCTCTTAAGCCCGCCTCTCAAACATTGGCCCCACCTTCCACCCGTAGGCTCCTCCCTTCGCCCTTTCCTGCCTCTCTAGGCTCCAAATAGCTCTGCCCCGCCCCCTTTTCTATTTCTGAACAGGCACGTTCGGGGCAGCTCGTCTGACTCCTTAGGTTACTAAGGGATCGGTAGAGTCCTGAGCTTCAAGAAAGCAGGGAAGCATATTCAGGGAAGAAGGGGCTCGGACTCAGGAGAGGAGTCTCACATCGAGACCTGCTTGGGCTTTATTTATTTATTTTTTTGGGGTCTTGGTTTTGCGGAGAGAGAAAGAGTAGGTTGTGTCGCTTGGTAGATCTTGAGGCAGCGCGAAGGCCCCCTCAGGCGGCGCCGAGGGCAGCCCCGTAGCCGGGGCCTGGTGCAGCCTCCGCGGCCGCTGTCAGGGAAGCGGAGGCGGCCAATGGAGCCTTGGAGCTGCCGCTGCTGCTGAGGCGGCGGTGCCGGCAGCCCGACCCTGACCGCCCGCACCCCCTCCGCGGGAGTCCCCGGAGGTAAGCGACTCTTCTCCCGTGAGTCCTCCTTACCGTCTGGGGCGGGGGGGGAGGAGTCCCTTCTCCTACCCTGTCCCGCACAGCCTTCCCCCCACCTGGGTTCGACTACAAAACTGCCCTCCTGGTGGCCGCTGCACCCCGGGTTCCTTCTCCACCCTTTCCTCTCAGGCCTGGGGGTCCTTCTCTGTTCTTTGGCTGCTGCTTCTGTTCAGCTCCTCCCCCTGCCCCGGGGATTCCCCCCTCCCTTACTCTTATCCCTGTTGCCTCCATCCCGAATTATTTTCACTTAAGTCTTAAACCTGTTCCACAATCAGGACCTCTATTATAATGTCTATCCTTTTTTGTCCTTCCTTGTCGTCTGTGCTTCTGCCCAAAACCTTTCCCATGGACCCCGCCTTTCTTCCTTTTCCTGTTTTGCCCCTTTCCTCCGAAGTCTCCGTGCAACCCCGGTATTGGGTTCCCATTTCCCTGAACTGAAAATTGTGACCCTCTCTTCCTCTGCGTCTTCTGATTCCATTACCTCACCGCCAGCTGCCCACCCAAGTCCTGGTTTCCAAGAGTTGTCTATTCTCATCTCTTTAAGAGATCTCGGGTTCTCATCATCAGTCCCAAAGTACCATTTGCATTTTACCTTGACCACAGTCCTTACCTTCTCTGGGGAGCTATATGATCCCTGTAACTTTCTTTAGCTTCCCTTTCATCCTGCCTAATCTCCCATCCTCTGGAGGTTTGTTCTTTAGGGAGAGAGATCAGACAATGCCCCTTCCTGTTCCGGTTTTCCAACTTTGATGTCTTTTCCCTCTAGTTTCAAGGATTTTGCTGACCCTTGTGACACTTGGTTCCGTTTTTCCTATGGTCTCTATGTATCCTCTGTCACATTCTTTATCACCACATACCACTTATTTCAGGATCAGCTAAACCTTGAACTAAAAAGAAAATGTGTTGGGAGGAGGGGGAACTCAGCTGTCTCAGGCTTTTCAGGACAGAAGGTGTTTCTGGAGGATGGAGCAAATTTTGAAGATGTTCCTGTCATATCGCACTTTGTTAACTATTCAGGAGCAGCCAGGAGGAGGAATGAACAGGCCTGGATGGGAACTGAATGAGATTGTGAGAAGTTTTGTTTTGGATTATTTAATTTTAGGCTTGTTTTAAAGGATTCACAGGATAAAGTGTCTTCCCACCCCCGTCCATGTCCAGGAGGAATGTTTAGTTGTCTGTGGTTTACTAGCATAGTTTTGGTTGATTCCATGAGAATACAAGCCAGGAATGGGGTTGGGGGTAACTGAGAAAAGAAACATGAGACAACAAAAAGAACTTGTACATTCAGAATCAGGACTCCTGAGTTTGGCATGTGACTGCTTTACTTGACCTCTTAAGTGACCTTCTTGAGAAAATGGCCCACTCTATAGGCATCTGTGCAGTATTGGGCTAATAGCAGTGTGGTTTGGGGGGAAATTAGACTTGGTTTATTTGCAAAACATTCTGCACTCCTCAGACAAAAGGTGTTTATTAGCTGTGGCTTAGTTGTCCTAAGACTTTTCCTTCATCTTGGTCTCTGTCAGATCTTTCTAGTCTACAGCCATGGGAATAAGTCAGTTTAAAAGATAAACTCCAGTCCTGTTTCTTGTGTCTGCCTTGCCTTTATCCCACTGCATCAAGTTGCTGACCACCTGTGCTGGTCCTCCTTTGCTTGATCCATAACTCCAGATTCTATGGGTAGAAAATATGTTTGTTGGAAAGCCCTTTGAGGAAACTGGCTGGAAAAGAGAACTTGTAGTGGACTGGGTCTTAGGAAACTAGTTGTTGGCTTTCCTTCTGTGCTATAGTTCTGTGCTGTCTCTTGGCTTGTGTTAGTGAAGAGGGCACATGAAGTTCCATTCATCCTCTGACTCTAGGCCTGTTCTGAAGTAGTAGTATTGTCCCACTTCTCCCTTGTCTCCCTCCCCTTTAGCTAGCTTGTAGTCTCCTCATCATCCTCCTTTTTAGGAGCAACTTCACTGCTTGGAAGCATCCCCAACTAGAAATCATATTTCCTCTAGTTTCTCTACTTCCTCCTCAGACCTGCTTTCACATTGCGTGATGAGAACATATTTGCTGAATACCATACAAAGCCACAAATTGAGATTCTTGGATTTTGAGAAGGGATTTGGGATGAGCCTTTCAGTAATTATCATGGGATAAGAGAGGGCCTAGCCAAAGTGCCTTTGAAGTTTGGGGCTAGGAAGGGGAACTGTTTAGAAAGAGGTGAGCATGCAGGTTGCTTTCTTTGCCACCTGTGTCATCCAGGGCTCCCAGAGCTGGCTTGGGCTGTCTGGCTGGAATCTGATTGTACCAACTCCATGGCCTGCACAGAGAGCTCTCAGCCTGACTCAGTATTTACTTAACTCCCCTGAGACCACTGCCCTCCATACGTTCCTGCAGGTAGCTTGAGAATGCCCTCTCCCCTGATACCCCACCCTGCCCCCCACACCTAGGCCTCCAGTAAGCATTTATCAGGTTCCTGGTGGCCCTTGAGCCTGCTTGACTGCTTGTTCCTGAGTTTCTACAAGGAAAAAGGAATACTCAAATCTCCACCTTTACCATTGAGGTTAAAGGGGAAAAGAAGATGATCTGAGACCACCTTAAAGAAAGGTTTGAGTTAGACCTTAACACATGAGGAAGAGCTGCTCAACAGCGAACAGGCAGCCCAGGGTGATAGGGAGTCTCTTTATTATTAAAGGAATACATGGTAACAAATCCAGTGGTATTTAAGAGTTCTTGATGAAAAGCCCCAGTACCTTTCCTCTCATCCCTACTCCTACTCCCTCAGAGTTAAGTTAACCTCTTAATTGTCTGTTTAGTTCTGAGGGTTATCGCTATTGTTTTAGGTAAAATGCTTGTGCTTCTATTTCTTGGTTTATTAATTGTTATAAAAGAGGATTTAGTTTTAGAAGACTAATAGGCCCTATTTATATAACCATGTCATTTTTTATTTCTTCTACTGGATACCTGTGTAACTTTAAATAATATATTTGAATCTCCCTTTCTTTTCCATTAACCTTTTTCTTTCCTGTGGTAACACATATGTAACATAAGATTTGCCATTTTAACCACTTTTAAGTGTACAACTCAGTAACATTAATTACAACGTTGTGCTGGCAACACACCACCAAAACTTTTTCATCACTCTTTCCACCCTCCCTCCCCCGGCCCCTGGTAACCTCTAATCTATTTTCTGTCCCTATGAATTTGCTCATTCTAAATATTTCATATAAATGGAATCCTACAATATTTGTTCTTAACTACCCACTTTGTAGGATGCAGATATTAGCACCCCTATCCTTTTTTCCACCTCACATGATCCGTCTCATAGGGATCTTTCAAAAGGAGGAGGAAAATTGAGCTCACCTGTCTGTTTGGAGGCAGAGCACTAGATCAGATGATCTTTCAAAGACCATTCTGAGAAAATACAGGCACATATAAAATACCAGGATTAGTCTGAATCAAGCCATAGTCCATGGAGAAAGATTTGAATAAGGGAATGGTGATTAACTTAGTGAGATTGATTTGGAGCTCTTGACCATCTGTCCTAGCAGGACACGTTTTGCGATGATAAGTAGAGAGGTTAAGTGATAGCATCCCTCCTTTCAGAGTCTTTCTCTGCAGACATGTTCTTAAATGCTCAGTCACACAAAACACATGCTATATACCCTCTCTGTGCTCTCCAGCTGCTGTGCTACTCTGCTCTGACCTGTAACAACCCCCTGATGCTCAGACCATGATTCCCTACATTGCCCAGGCATGAGCTATGGAGCCCAGTCAATTGCCAACATTTCCTGCACCCCCATTTCTAGGGGCCAGTTGGTAGGCCTGGAACAGGAAAGGCTTCATCAGTGTCCCTTCCAGTCTAACTGGAAGACCAGTTTAGGCTCCCAGTGTGAAGTGTCAGGCTTCTTTGGGCACAATTGTTTTAACGTCCTTGTTGGATGTTGAATGGAGGGTAATA
>JAQZBX010024689.1:12474-30101 GCA_029593785.1 Cabassous unicinctus
GTTACCCATCAAAGCTGTACTTTTTTTTTTTTTTTACATTTGAAAATGAATGAATTGATGTTGACTATATCCAAATTTAGATTTTGGAGAATCCCTTTCCTATTTCTTACTGTTGAAATTGCCAAAGCCTCCTTAAATCCCATCAACAATCCCCTCTCTTCCCCAATAACTTATTTTAGATGAGGGCAGACCTTGAGTTCCACAGAGGCCAAGAGGGTGGCCCAGGTCCAGATTCGTGGTTTCCATTAGCAGAGCTGCCTATATATGTATATATGTCTCCTGGCATTGTCTGGTTCCCTGGGGCATGAAGGCTGCAAAATGGGGGAGGCTGTTCAGTGGGAAAGTCCCCTGAATACTGTGATATGGAGTTCCTAGCTTAGCCCTGGGAGATTTTCTCCTTTTGCCTATGGGATAAGAGAGGTGACTTAGAAGTCTCTGGAATAGAGGAAAAGGGAAGGTATGTCAATCATAGATTGAGAGAAAAAGAAAGTTGGTTGTATAGGACAACTGAGGATTTTTCTAGGCTATCGTGTGTTTCTTAGCAGATCTAAAAGGTAGGTGGTCCCAATTGAATTACAATGACTGCCTGGTGCAGAGCACCCTGCAAAGGTGTGGCAGGGAATGATTAGAGCTTCATTATTAATCCTATGCAACACACAGTTGCAAGTAGAGACAGATCCACAAAGGCAGCCATGCTGTTTGTACTGATCAAAAGGCACTGCCTAATTTTTAGAGAGAGCATAGTGAAAGAGTTGCCGTCTTCACACTGACATCAAGCTTAAACTGCATCAAGGAAATTAAATTTAGGGATGAACTTCTTACTTGACATAGTTGAGAGGAAAAGAAATGCAAATACCCTATTTTAGTGATCTGTGAGAATAGAAGAGGTCTCCATCTGTCTTCGTGGCAAGACTTAGGTGGTGACTGATAGGAGGCAGGGAGCTGGGCTATGTGACATTGGTCCAACCAAACTGTCCTTTCCTCTTAACATTTCAGAGGTGCAAGAAGAGGCACTGGAAGGATGGAAAGGGGGCCTTCCCAGAGATAATGAGTGACTGGAGAATCTATATCTTGAGCCGCCTCCTTCTACCTACTCAAAGTGTGTGCACCCAGGGTCACCAGGGTCAAAGGTGATGATACTAATAGTTGAAAATTGCCATCAGTCCAGCTCTACAAAACCTCTGCCTTGCTCTTGCTCACGAGCTTGTGTGTGTTTTAAACTCACCCTATTTGCATTTTTGTGAAGAGGCCTCTGAGCCCATTGGCAACAGCCAGTTTCTGGAGCCGGGGTTGATGTGACATTAACAATATGCCTCTACCAGTCCCTGCCTTGAAGTTTCCTTCTCTTCTGCACTGATTCTCCTGATCTGGATCACTCTGAAATTTCCTCCTGTTCTGCATTGATTCTCCTGATGTGGATTTGATGAGGCCCTGAAGAATAGTTCTTGGAGGGCAGTGGTTTCTGTCAGCTCTGAATTTTCTCCCAAGAGCTCCTTCAGAGAAAGGTGCTTAGTCTTGTGATTCCTGTTCCTCCCTCTTCTTTGGAAGGTCTAGACCCATGAGTCCCAGCCTGATTTCTTCTTGCCATCCCAGAGCCCCTCCAGTTCTTAGCATGTATGTGTATGATAGAAGGGAAAGTAGTAAACAACATTTATATGGGTTGCACACTCTGCATACTAGCCTTTTGGATGATTAAGATTCAACTAGCATTTATTGAGTGCTACCGTTGCCAGGGACTCTGCTAGATCCATGCATATATGAAGTTATTCATCCCACACAGCCACAATGAGGAGTCGATATGTTATTCCTATTTTGCAGCTGAGGAAATAAACGCAGAAGGTAAATGGCTTGTATAAATTTATACATCTCATAGTGGCAGAGCCAGAATTTTGAACTCCTGTCTGACTGCAAGTCTAGGGCTCTTTGCATTATACTTCATCTGCCACAGCACTGGAGAAGGAAGGTACGATGTCATGAAATCAGACAAGCAGAGATATGGTACAATTTAAGCAGGGTTGATTATGGTTGTTTTAGAGCAGTTTTCTACTAAGGGAAGCCTGACATGGTATTTGCTGGCCCTTATTCCCTGGGAGCTTTGAGTCTAAAAGGGAAGGTAAGACTGTATCTAACTAGAAAAAACACACCAAGAATTTAATATTAAATAAAGACATGGTGGTGCTCCCGGCCTGTGTAGGGTGTTACATGAGTAAGGAGATATAGTTTAAAGGGGAAAAGAAAAAGGTTATGGTAGGCATTAAAGGGAGACACGGTAAGGGCAAGAAGATAGAAAAATATTTGAAGAAGGACAAGGGAATAAGACCAGAATTGCTTCCCAGTGTATCTGAAGAATTTGTAAATCTGTATAAAAAGAATTTATAAATCTGTATAAAGCAGCCTTTTGCAAACACAAGAACAAAGGCTAAGCTGAGTAACTAAGAACAGAAGGAATGAAGAGTAATTCAGTGATCAGAAGTGGAGATAGTCAGGGAAAGCTTCCTGGGAGGAGAAGACTTTTCATCTGATTTTGAGAGGAGGTGCCTGGGAAGGCTTCATGGAGAAGGGAAGACCTGGGGATGGCACCACTAACCAGTGTGTATGTGTCTCCCTTTCTTTTCCTTTCTCCCTCCTTCCTCCTGTAGCTTGGAAGCTCGAAGTCTGGCTGTGGCCATGGGAGACACAGTAGTGGAGACTGCCCCCCTGAAGCCAACTTCTGAGCCCGCTCCTGGCCCACCAGGGAATAATGGGGGCTCCTTGCTAAGCGTCATCACGGAGGGGGTCGGGGAGCTATCAGTGATTGACCCTGAAGTGGCCCAGAAGGCCTGCCAGGAGGTGCTGGAGAAAGTGAAGCTTTTGCATGGAGGCATGGCCACCTCTAGCAGAGGCTCCCCGCTGGAGTTAGTCAATGGGGATGGTGTGGACAGTGAGATCCGTTGCCTAGACGATCCACCTGCCCAGATAAGGGAGGAGGAAGATGAGATGGGGGCCACTGTGGCCTCAGGCACAACCAAGGGAGCAAGAAGGCGACGGCAGAACAACTCAGCCAAACAGTCTTGGCTGCTGAGGCTGTTTGAGTCAAAACTATTTGACATCTCCATGGCCATTTCATACCTGTATAACTCCAAGGAGCCTGGAGTACAAGCCTACATTGGCAACCGGCTTTTCTGCTTTCGCAATGAGGACGTGGACTTCTATCTGCCCCAGTTGCTTAACATGTACATCCACATGGATGAGGACGTGGGTGATGCCATCAAGCCCTACATAGTCCACCGTTGCCGCCAGAGCATTAACTTTTCCCTTCAGTGTGCCCTGTTGCTGGGGGCTTATTCTTCAGATATGCACATTTCCACTCAACGACACTCCCGTGGGACCAAACTTCGGAAGCTGATCCTGTCAGATGAGTTGAAGCCAGCTCATCGAAAGAGGGAGCTGCCCTCTCTGAGCCCAGCGCCTGACACTGGGCTATCTCCCTCTAAAAGGACTCACCAGCGCTCTAAGTCAGATGCCACTGCCAGTATAAGTCTCAGCAGCAACCTGAAACGAACAGCCAGCAACCCGAAAGTGGAGAATGAGGATGAGGTAAAATTCTGGGGATGAACAGAGGGACAAGGTGGCAGAGGGCTGCATGGAGATAGGATGTCTGGCTATTCTGTCCTTTTCTCTCCTTCCCTCTGTTTCATTTTTTCATTTCATTGTGATAAAAGCATGGAATGTTAGAATGGAAAAAGACCTTATAATTCATGTATTCCAACTGCCTCATTTTACAGAGGAAGAACTCCGAGACCCAGAGAGATAAAATGACTTGCCTCAGGTCATATAGCTAGTTAAATTACTTACTGAGCACTGTGGCAGAAACCCTGCCACCCTGACTTGACCTGGGTTATCTACCAGCGCCTCTCAGAGCAGCAACCATGGGGAAAGGAAAAGGGACTATGGTTTTTGTGTTTGAGTTTTATGTGTGTCAGAGGAAGGGTGTTAAATAGAACATCAGCTTCATTCTCTACACTACCCCACATAATCCAGGGGTTCTTAACCTTTTTTTGTTCCATGGACCCCTTTGCCAATTAGGTGAAAACCATGGACCCCTTACTAAGTCTACACTATACTGTGTATTATTTAATAAATATATCACACCCGCACCAACACGTCCCCACAAGAATAATGTTTTTCTGAATTTCAATTCAAGCTCATGGACCCTTGGTTAAGAACCCCTGACATAATCCATCTCCCCCACCCCCTGCAGACCCTGCTTTTTGTGGGCATAAGGGTAGGGTTCATTCCCTATCACTAAGATATCTGCAGAATGCCCTCCTGCCTGTCCCTCCTTGGGGGAGGGGTGTATTGCTGATATCTTTCCCACATCATTTGGAAGAAGCACAAAGGGAAGAGGGAAATAATTTCCGTATGGAGTAAATCTCAGGCATACCCAGTGCCCAGTCAAGGATCTGGAGGCTGGGAAGAAGAGGGAGCTACAGCAGCAGTTGGGAGTATCTACTTTAGGATACAGAGTAGGGAACAGATGAGCACATCAGTAGATTACATCCACCCTCCTCTCCACATCTGGACAGATAGCAGGGGAAGTTGCCCAGTGGACAACCAAGTGTTGTTGACCCAGTCAAACAATGGCGCCCCCAGTCCTCCCTTCTCTCTCAGCACTGGCCAGGCTCCCGTCCTGGCTGCCAGCCCAGCCTAGGAAGGAAGGGAGAAAAGAACAAGGAATTTGCACTTGTTGGAAGTCATACATAGCCATCGTCCTGGCATCTGCGTCTATGGAGTGCATAACTCACCCACGTTTTTTGTACAATGGAACCTCTTTCAACTAGGGAGAGAATTCAGAGTGACTAGAGAGGAGAAAAGGCAGGGAGGGAGACCACAGAGCCTGCACTCTCTGGAAATTAGGAATTGATTATAATTTTGGTTCGATTGTTGACCTGGACTGAGAATAATAGTAAAGCTAAAAGAGCCAACATTTATTGAACACTTATTTTGTGCCAGGCATTGTGCCAAGTACTTCACCTTGAATCCTCAACCCTAAGAGACAGGTATTAATATTTTACCAATGAGAAAACTGAAGTTTAGAGAGGTTAGATGATTCTCGCAAAATCTCTCAACTAGTGAATGTCAGACTAGGACTCACATCCAGAACTGGTGCTCATAGTCATTCACCTTGGCTGCCTTGGTGATTTCTCAGCATCTGCTTCCCCAGGTCCACCTGCTAGGTTTTTCTTAGCCTCCTGTCGATAAGAGGCCATTTAGAGAGGAATGGCCCAAGCTCTCCTGTCCATGCACAGGCTATTCTCAGAACAGCCAAAGCTGTTCTCAGAACAAAATTGGACCATTTCCGTTTATGGTTGAGCTTGGCAGGTGAGGCCAGGGTCATGGAAGGAGTTGGTTGCCGAGCAAGGAGACTCATCCAGATTCTGATGAAAGTAATGTTACGAAGGGTTTGGGAACTGCCTACTCTTGCCTGCAGCAGTGAGTGTGAGCAACTGGCTATGAATCCCTTAGTGCCTCTTGTCAGGCTTGGCTTTTCTCTGTATCTATTTTGTAGTTCTCATCTTTAGGACCAGGAGAGCTGAGGCCGTGGAGCTTTTCTTAGTCTGTGTTGATGTCCTTGGTCCCTCTTACTTGAATTTTAGTCCTGCTCCAGGATGGGATTATGGATGGCACTGAGAGACAGGTATTCTGTGAGTCTTTACATCTTCTAGGGTGAGTTCTCCTGCTGTCATTCTTGCCAACTTGGTTCCTGATCTTGGATCACTGGATCCAAGAAAGGAAGGAGATAGCACATTCCCAGGCACTCATAAATTATCTGATGCTGGCAGAACTAGAAACTTGAATCCACTGTGGCTACTCAGGAAATCTGATCAAAGAGAATAAATATGAATATCACTAGGAATCTAAGCATTGGAATCTTCAGGAAGGCTCTCCGAACCCCTTTGGCGTTTTGAGGATACATCTGTCAAGGCTTCTGTCCCCAAAAAACCAAGCAGATTGGTTTTCTTTCTACTTCTCCTCCTCCCCTATCATGCTGCATTCATTCATTCTACAAATAGTTATTAAGCTTGTACAGTATGCAAAGCCCTGTGCTAGAATCAGTGGAGAATGGAAAGGTAAATAAAACACTGTCCCTGCCCTTTAAGAACTTACAAGGTATATGGAAACCCCATTAACTAGGGAAGTATTTAGTTTGTGACTCTTGAAAAGCTGTTTCCTGTCCATAAGCAGGAAACATATATCTTATTAAAACAAAGCACATGATTTTCTTTTATATATATATATATACACACACACTTAAAAAAAATTTTTTTAAAGATACTTAGATTACATAAATGTTACATAAAAAATATAGGGGATTCTCATATGCCCTACTCCCTACCCTTCTCACATTTTCCCACATTAACAACATCCTTCATTAGTGTGGTACATTTATTACAATTGATGAAGTCATTTTGGAGCATTGCCACTAAGTGTGGATTATAGTTTACATTGTAGTTTACACTCTCTCCCACACAATTTTGTAAGTTATGACAAGATATATAATGGCCTGTATCTGTCATTGCAGTGTCATTCAGGACAATTCCCAAGTCCCGAAAATGCCCCCCTATTACACCTATTTTTCCCTTTCCCTCCCCTCAGAACCTCCGGTGGCCACTGCCTCCACATCAATGATAAAAGTTCTTCCATTGCTAGAATCACAATAAGTCTATAGTAGAATAACAGTAAGTCTATGCTAGTCCATCATTCATTCCCCAATCCAGAGGATTTTGGGATGGTGATGCCCACTCCACCTCTGAGAGAGGGCTTAGATCCCACGGGGCAGATAGATGGGACTATCTTGCTTGCAGTTGTAGACTCTCTCTCTTCCTTGGGATGGTCGTTGTCCATCTTCTCCATGTTAGTTGTCCTTGGTGAGTCCAATGTACTGGAGAATAGGTGTTGCAACTTTTTTGAGATTCAGGGCCCAATTGGCACATGGACAGCCCAAAGATTTAAGTCTCTTGGACATACACCTATCCACCCTAGTACTAACTGTAGGTTTAAATAGAAGGGGCAGAAAAGCCATGTGTAGGGAAACCACAACTGATTCCAACTCTGTCACACTGGGGAGTATAAATTCCAAAGTAGGGCCCGCTGGCAGGGTGCCAGACTGATCTGTCTGCCCTGTCTATAGTGTCTGGATGTCTCCAGATCCCTCAGGAGCCCCGCTATTTGAGGCAATATTTACTTTGGCAATCAGTGAGATCCTGCTGAGATGTGCGTAAGCATAACCTCTGGAATGACCTCCTGACTCACTTTGAAGTCTCACATAATTTTCTGAGGTCTGAGCAGAGACACTCTAGAAGGAGAATCTCCAAGTGGGACCTGATACACTGCTCTCCATCTCTTGCTTTCCCTTCAGGTTCTGAGTTTAAACCTAAACTCCTACCCCTAGTGGAGGAACTCCAGGAGGGTGAGGTGAGAACTCAGGGAAGAGGCCCAGGGACTGCTTGTACAGTTCTCTTCCTGCCTTCAGTCTCCCTATAGAGCTTTTCTCTGCCCAGATCTCACATGAAGTTCTATTTTATTTCAGGGAGGAATCCTTTACACTCACCCCCACAACCAGAGCTCTAGCACTTATTTCTCCCATCTCTCGTCACTGCCCCCACCCCAAAGCTTGCCCCTTCAAAGTAGTTTTATATCTGCCCAGTCAGGGAACTTTGCTCAGGCAGTTTTTCCCTCCTATCTGTAACCAAATGGTAAATAGTTTGGCATGGGGTAGGGGTGTGGGGAGCAGAGAGTGATTAAGTACCACCCCCTACTCCATACCCTGCCACTGCATAACTACACTCTTAGTAGATCAGCTTTGTCTTTTCAGGACTGCAACCTTTGTGCAGAGACATCTGCTGCATATCATACTGGAATCCCCAGAAGGCCTCCTAGCCTGATATGATGTGATGTCAGCTTCTTGGCCTCAGCTTTACTCCCTGGAGCTGACTCAGTATGAGTGACTCAAGTCCAGGGAGTAGGAGGAAAGGAGCAGGTCATGATATACCTCCCTGCCCTCAAGGCTGTTAATGAGTCAGACAGGAGTCCTTTCTGTGGGAGAATCAGCTGGAGTGTTGCTCACAAAGTCAGTGTCGTGCCTGCTGTTCCTTCCCCAACCAGCTCATGAGTAGAAATTGAACTACTAAGTCATAATAGATCCTGGAATCCTTGCTCTCAATTTTCATTCCCACTCCTGCCCAAAGTGAAAGAGCTATTACCTTGGGGATTGTTGCCAAGCTTGGCTTCTCCTCAGATTCTTCAAGGAATGACCTATGGGTCTCCAGATAGAATAGAAATGAAACCATGGAACTGAATTAAGTAGATGCTTGGAATGCTGATTCCAGAGTAGAATCTCAGTAACCACTGCTCTCCTGCCCTGGGAGCTCTCGAGACCTCATCTCTTAGGGAGAAGCCCCTCCCTTCCTGCAGGTTTGTGCACACATGCTGTTCCTCCTCCCTTCCCTGAGCCCAGCCTGGGCCCTATGCACCAGGGCTCCAGCAGAGCTGCTGATTGAGAGCTTGACCACCATCTCTTTTCCGTGTTTGCTCACAGAGATGGGGAGATAGTTAGATAAATCTTCTAGGCTAGGACTAGGACAGCTGCTGACCAGCTCCTCAGCCTTCTTAGATGGGTTTAGCTAGGACCTGACTCCCCAGGTTATGTCAAAAATTGTAATTTATTGAGTGTCATATGAAACAGCCTAATAGGAAGCCTGCGGAGGTTTAGTAAATATGATATTTGTTCATCCTTTACTCCCACCGGCCCAGAGGTTTCAGGTTCATGGGTCTGGGGTGCCCTTTGTCACACAGGTTCAAGATTGGAGTTGGTCTTCCCAGGGTGATAATGAAGCTGATTAGAGGGCACTGAAAGTTTAGCTCTTCTGTTTTCTCCCTGAGGTTTCCAAAAAGCCGGAAAAGCATGAGATTTCCAATATGGGAGCCATGCAGCTTGTTAAATTCAGTCCCTCTATGGTGGTCCCCACAAAGAAGGGTTTGCTTGAAAGCATGTGAATAGGAAAAGAGCAGGGAAGCTTGACAGTGCAGAGCTGCTCACCTCCTTAGAGACCCAGCTTTAGGGTTTTGTCCTAGAAGGAACACTCAGACATGTGAGAATAGAAGGGAATAAAATAAAAAGCAGAGACCAATTAGTCTCTTCACCCTTCTGATTTCAGGGTCTTAACTGGCCTTCCAGCATCTCCCATAAGTGTCAGGAACCCGGGCAGTTGGTGTTTCTGGGTTGACTTTTCTTTCATTAGAGCAGGAAGCTAAAGCTACACAAGAGAAGCAGTTATGATCCAAGTTGGAGCTAAATTCTTTGCCTTTGTCTCTCTCCCCCTACCTTCCTGCCCTCTCCTTCTCCCCCTGCCCTCTGGCCCTTTCCCAGGAGCTCTCCTCCAGCACCGAGAGTATTGATAATTCATTCAGTTCCGTAAGTGGGGCCAGGCTGGGACTGGGTGGCAGGCTCCCCCCATGGCCGCATTTCCTCTCCGTTCCCAGGTCTTCTGAGCCCCCAAGCCCAGGCTGGAGTTAAAAACCTCTTTCTTCCTGGCCTCCCAAGCTTCCCAGACCTGGAGGAGTCCCCCTGCCTTTTGCTGCCATTGCCCTGAGCCCAGGCTGAGTTGAGCTCAGTTAATCCTTTTCTGAGAGACAGCTGAGATGCAGTGATACTCAGCCCCCAGCTCTGGGGTCTCTGGAGCAAACACCTGGGAGAGAGAAGGAATTTACCCCTGGATTGGAGTCAGGAACTAGTTGGCAGAAACTCCCGGGATTCTCTTTCTCCCACCCAGAACCCTTTCTACATGGCTTCTGCCATCAGACCATCAAATATTTATTCAGTGTCTTCTAAATGCTAGGCTCTGTGCTGGGTGAGCTGACTCCAAAAGAAAGCAGAATTTGGCCTGAAGGAAACGTTTACTTCCCCACAGCTGGTTTTCTTTTTAACTTCAACCACATTTCTTCCAGGTCTGAGTCCTTCCCTTTACCCAGTTCATTGCCCAGGATGTTCTTTAATCCCCATTCTCCTTTCTTGTTCCCTCTGGATGACCTCTAGACTAACCCTGACCTTCTGGTCCCACAGGGTCTTGGACCTTGTTGCTGGGCAGAGACGTGAGAGGAAATGCTGGACCCTCTGGGAGTTTGGATGATTTTTTTTTACCTTTTCTTTTGATTTGTCTACCCAATCAGTTTTCTATGTTCTGTGCTGTTCCCCTTTCAATCATGATTCCTGTCTCCTCCCATGTGGCAGAGCTTCTCTCTTGAGGCCTGGGTTCACATTTCCAACATGCTTACGTAATTTGGGGCCCCAGACACAAGTGCTGATTTGAGGATGGGGACAAGTTCTGCCTTTTCTAATCTAAGATGATTATGAATTGGTTGGGGTGGAGGGTCTTTGGGATTGTGATCATTTGCCACCTGAGGTGATGGTTTGAGGGATCAGGATGAAGGAGTGAGTCTCCAAATTTCCTCTTCCTTTCTTTGTTTATTCATTAGGCCCCTGGGATATTTCCAGGAACCCCAGAAGCCTAGTTCTGTTGTTCCCCTTTCTTTATCTTTTTTCAGCCCTGTTCCCCCCAAAGCACTCCTCACTGATTCACACACCCTATTTCATGACTTGTATGGGGCTCTGAGCCAGCCCTCCATGGAATAGAGGCTGAGAGACGAGCTCTTCCTCTGAACCCTGGTTCTGTTGTACATGCAGAGGCAGGCTGGGTGCAGCCCAGTTTACAGAAGAAGCTCTTTTTTGCAGTGTGAGGGAGTGAGGGTAGAAAGTCTCAATCAGGACACTAAGCAGGACAGAGAGGGAGAGAAAAGCCTGGTGAGTGAAATGCTATTTCTATAAGAGGAGGAAATATTGCTCTTGTCTAGGTGAGGGGAGATGGGACAGGGAGCTGGGTGGCTATCTTGACTAAAATGACCCTGATAGTAGAAGGACATAGGCTGGGGAAAGAGTCCTTCTTTGTGTCTAGCTGAGTCCATCTTTTTCCCCACCCCCACCTCACTCCCCAAACTGACTTTGCCCTTTCTGGGATGACCGAAGGGCCCAGTGTGAGGAGCCAAGCCGCCAGCAGAGAACCAAGATGGGGAGCCTAGTCCCTGAAAGGTTGGGAAAGAGAACCCAAGGGAAAAATCAGAAAGAGACAGGTCTTCAGGGCTAAAAGGAGCTGTTTTTTCCATCCACCTATCCCAACCTGTTCTCTCCATCTGCCTTTTCTTTCCCTGCCTGTTGTCCCTGTATTAACACAGTCTGCTCATCCTTTTCTCATCTCCTGCATGCGCATTGATCCCTTGTAAGAGATTGTGGGCTGGGCAGGGAAATACCATGGAAAGCAGAAAAAATCTTTGTATGAAGGGAGTCTTCCCTCTTTGAAAGGGGAAGTATTGACCTGGAGCCCGTATCCCTAGCCTTGTGGGCCCCGCAGAGCTCCTCAGCACAGGTTCATCCTGAGGGTCCAGATGCGGAGAGGGACAAGCCTGTGAGATGAGTCAAGTGCTTCCCATGTAAGAAGCTCTTCTCTCTGGGGCCCTGGCTAACCTCTCTGGATGCTGTCCCTCTGCCCATCCTGAAGGATTGAGACAGCCCTTGAAGAACTCAAGTCTAAGAGAAGAGGGCTGCATCCCAGTGACCTGGCTTAGCTAGATTCACAGGCCCCCTCACCCTTGAGAAATAGCCTATGGAGAAAGAACGTGCTAGCTGTTCTGCCTGTTCCTGACTGGAGCTGACAGAGGTGGGGTGGGATCTCTTATTAGGGCCGAAAGGTAGCTCCTTCCCTGGAGTTCTTCTGGCACTGGGATCCCTGACCTAATGGCCAAGAATAACTGAGTGGATGGGCCACCTTTTTTTATGGTTTCTTCACCCTCTTCTGTTTCATCCCAACCCCCTGTAGCCCGTCAGACTGGCTCCTGAGCGAGAGTTCATTAAGTCCCTCATGGCGATCGGCAAGAGGCTGGCCACACTCCCCACCAAGGAGCAGAAGACACAGCGTCTGATCTCAGAGCTCTCTCTGCTCAACCATAAGCTCCCTGCCCGAGTCTGGCTTCCCACGGCTGGCTTTGACCACCACGTGGTCCGCGTACCCCATACCCAGGCTGTTGTCCTCAACTCCAAGGATAAGGTAGGTGGGCTCTAGCCTAAACCCTACCCATGAACTAACTCTACTCCCATGACTGTCCAGGGTTTGTGTATATGCCCAAGGATGCCCCCACTAATATCCTGGACTCCCTTCATAGTTCATGGTGCATGTGTCAACCATGACTTTCCCTCAGTGCTATCGTGGTTCTGAGAGACCATCTGTTCCCCTTCTTGGAC
This sequence comes from Cabassous unicinctus, assembly GCA_029593785.1. Taxonomy (NCBI): domain Eukaryota; kingdom Metazoa; phylum Chordata; class Mammalia; order Cingulata; family Chlamyphoridae; genus Cabassous; species Cabassous unicinctus. The sequence goes on from JAQZBX010024689.1 coordinate 24,806, forward strand.
TTTGGTTTTCTGGACCAAAGAGGCCTAATCTTTTCAGCTTGCCTCTTGCCATACCTCAGGAAAAAGTCACTCTCCACCCCCGCTTAAAGTCATTTTGATAGCTCTTCTCTAGCCCTTCTATAACTCTCAGACTTTCCAGGTACAGTAACTTCAAGGTAGAGAAATATTCTGTTTGTTCCTAAAACTTTTTCTCATTAGAGCAGGCAGGGAGAAGGAGAGAAGGATGTCTGATTCACATTGGAGAGAATTAGCTAAATTTGTCTGCTGGTTGGAAATAGTGCTAATGGTTCAGATTCTTCTTTCAGAAAAAGTGTTGACAGATAGATTCCTCCTTGGGACTGTGTCCAGCCTTTCCCCATCTTTTTGTTCAAACAGCTGTCTAGGCCGTGTCTTTATGACATGCCCACAGAGGCTTCCAGGCCTTTCTTATGGGCTGTAATTGATAGTTGGGAGTGGTTTTGCCCAAGTGCATCATCTATGCACTTGAAGCTCAGCTTAAGTGTTTTTAAGACTCATGTACTCTCACACACAAATTCTTTACATAGGTGTTCATAGGACAACTTCCTGCCCTATTTGATATTCTTAGTGTCAGGGCACTGACAAAGAGGGCTGGAGCTAGGAGTGGGCAGAAGGAAGAACTGTGTTAAAATGAGATTTGAGGGATAGTGGTGGAGGTAAGTTGCAAATGCTGTTCCCACTTTCCTTCCAGGCTCCTTACCTGATCTATGTGGAAGTCCTTGAATGTGAAAACTTTGACACCACCAGTGTCCCCGTCCGGATCCCCGAGAACCGAATCCGGAGCACACGATCTGTGGAGAACCTGCCTGAATGTGGTATCACCCATGAGCAGCGGGCAGGCAGCTTCAGCACTGTGCCCAATTATGACAATGATGATGAGGCCTGGTCAGTGGATGACATAGGCGAGCTGCAAGTGGAGGTGAGGTAGCTCCAAGGAGGCATAGGGACACAGTAACTGTATTCCAGGAGCTTTTTATGTATTTGAGACAAGACAACGCACCCTGAGGCAGGCTGAGGCAAGCACCCAAATGAGTAGTGTAGGTAATAAAGGTTATGAGAGGTAGAAACTCAGAACAGCTCTGGTCTGGAATAGATTCCGGTAGATCTTCTTTTCCTGCAAGTTAAATATCAGGAGGAACTTCTAGGCCAGAGGAGTGGGGGAAATTTCATCAAAATATTTACTGAACATCTGCTATATAAAGTTCTGTTAGGATAGCAGACAATGATGTTATACATTCATTCACTCAAGAAATATTAAGAGGGAAGTGGGTGTGGCTCAGTGGATAGAGCCTCCGTTTACCATATGGGAGGCCCGGGTTCGCGTCCGAGGCCTCCTTGTGAGGGCACGCTGGCCTGAGCGGTGCGGTGGGCTGATGCAGCAACCTCGCGGCAGGAAGCGGGTGTGGTGCAATGGATAGAGCCCCCGTTTACCATGTGGGAGGCCCCGGGTTCGCTTCCCGGCGCCTCCTTGTGAGGGCAGGCCGGCTTGCGCGGCGCCGTGGGCTGATGCGGCAAGACCTCACAGCAAGGGGGAGATAAGCAGACACGGAGAGGACACGCAGCGAATGGACACAGCAGCACAAGCAGCAAGGGGGGGATAAATGAATAAAATAAATAAATCTTTAAAAAAAAAAAAGAAATATTAAGAGCCTTCTGTGTGCCAGACCTGCATGCCATGTGTTAGTGAATAAGACTTGTCCAACTGCCTACAAGGAGTTTGTGACCTAAGAGGAGAAAGAACAAGACCAGTAATCCAGTAGTTGTAGTGTATATAATGTGATCCAGGTTGTGAGGAGAGGATGGGGCATTATGGGAGCATCTGAGGGTGGAGGTAACACTTACTCCAACCTTGGGGTAGGAATCACAAAAGATTTCCTGGAGGAAGTAACAGGCCAGCTGAGGCCTGAAGGATGGGTAAGGATTAGCTGGGCAACAAGTATGCCAGGCAGAGGAAATAGCATGTGCAAAGACTGGAAAGCAAGAGAGCTTGGCCCATTTTGGGAACTGAAAGAAATTTTTATTGCTGCAGTGCTCTGTGGGTTTGAGTTAGGAAGTGGTGAAGAATGAGGCTTGAGAGGTCAGCATGGACCAGATCATAGGAAAGGTCCTGTAAACTATGAAAAAGAAGCTTGGATTTTATCCTGGGGGCAGTAGGAAACCAGAGCAGGATTTTATGTCAGACATGACACAACCAGATTTCACTTTATGAAAAGACAGAATCTCTGTCTTTGAGCTTACAGTTCAATTGGGGAGATGGGACACAGACATTTGAAAAATATGTATTTTTAAGATATACAACAAGGCATTTTGTGGTAAGTGACAAATGGAGTTGAAGAGAAATGCTCTGGTACAAAGGTAGGAGAAAAGAAGGGTCTAGATATGGGCCTTGGGGTCTGATAGAATATTCTGTAGTTAGAGATGAGAAGTAAACATGATGGCTTAGATTGAAGAAATGGCCAGAGCAGTCTAGTCTGGAGAAGGTTCTGGACCCTAAGGAAGAAAGCATCCCCCTAGCTTTGGGGAGCTCTCAGTGTGAGGCTGATGTTCAGTTTTCTGTGATGGCCATTATAGTAGTTTTCAAACCTTAGTGTATGGAAGTCTTCTGCAGAACTTGTGAAAATTCAGATTTCCAGGTCCCATTCCCAGTAATTTGAATTGAGATTGAGGGTGGGGCCTGGGAATCTGCATTTTAGTAAGTATTCCAGCTAATCCTAATGCAGGTAGTTTTCACACTTTGCTAAGCTGCTATGGGGCCAATGTAAATGTCTAAGCAGTTTGGGGTCCAAGTAGGATGGTGTGTCACCAGGGAAGTTTTCTGGAGCAGTTTGAAGGGAGAGAACATGATATGGAGATGAGGTAATCTGAGGAGGAGGTGAAAGAAGTGAGACTGTGCTTGGCACTTCTGACCTGCATTCCCCTCTTCTCCCCAGCTCCCTGAAGTGCACACCAACAGCTGTGACAACATCTCCCAGTTCTCCGTGGACAGCATCACTAGCCAGGAGAGCAAGGAGCCTGTGTTCATTGCAGCAGGGGACATCCGGTATGGCCAGATCAAGTTGCCCCTCAGCTTTCATCTCTTCATCCATCCTCACATCCTCAAGCATTGCCTCTCTCTCTGTCCTCTTCCTCTCCATCTTTTTTTTTTTTTTGCAGTGCCGGGGATTGAACCCGGGATTTCGTATGTAGGAAGCCGGCACTCAACCACTGAGCCACATCGACTTCCCTGAGTTTGGTTTATTTTGTTTGTTTTACTTGTTGTTTGTTTTTTTATTTTTTTCAGGAGGCACAGGGGACCTAACTTGGGACCTCCTGTGTGGAAGGGGGATGCTCAACCGCTTAAGCCACATCCACTCCCCTCTCTGTCTTTTTCATTTTTATTCTGTAATTTTTTTTTTATTAGAGATGTTGTAGGTTAACAGAAAAGTCTTGCAGTTTCTGTGTACTGCCCCTCTGATTAACACTTTGCATTAGTGTGATACCTTTGTTACATTTGATGAGAGACAATTATTTTAATTTTACTATTAACTATAGTCCATAGTTTATATTAGGGTTCACTGTATTGTTGAGTCCTATGGTTTTGTGTTTTTTGTACGTGTGTTTTTAAAAATTTTTATTCTAGTAACATATATATAACTAAAATTTCCCTTTTTAACCATCTTCAAATATATAATTCAGTGGTGTTAATTGCATTCCTATGTAGTGCTACCATCACAACCATCGATTACCAAATATTTTTCATCACCTGAACAGAAATTCGGTACCAATTAAGTATTAACCCCCTATTCCCTACTCCGAATTCAGCCCCTGGTAACTGTATTCTAGTTTCTGACTCTATGAATTTGCTTATTCTAGTTGTTTCATATCAGTGAGATCATACAATATTTGTCCTTTTGTATCTGGCTTATTTCACTCAACATGATATCTTCAAGGTTCATTCGTGTTGTCACATATATCAGAACTTCGTTTCTTTTTATGAATGAATAATATTCCCTTGTCTGTATGTACCACATTTTGTTTATCCATTCATCTGTTGAAGTATACTTGGGTTGTTTCCATCTTTTGGCAATTGTGAATAATGCAACTGTGAAAATCAGTGTGCAAATTATCTGTTTGAGTCCCAGCTTTCACTTCTTTTGAGTATATTCCTAGAAGTGTGATTGCCAGTCATATGGTAATGCTGTACTTTCTGAGGAACCGCCAAACTGTTTTCTACAGCGGCTGCACCATTTTACATTTCCACCAGTAATGAACGAATGTCCCTATTTCTCCACATCCTCCCAACACTTTTCTGGGTTTTTTTTGTTTTTTGTTTTTTTTTGTTAAGAGTAGCCATTCTAGTAAGTATAAAATGGTATCTCCTTGTGGTTTTTTTGTTTTGTTTTGGTTTTGGTTTTGTTTAGGGATTAGAACAGCAGGAGGATCTTTCCTTCTCTAGAGTCAGGATCTACCAGAGTGTTCTTTGTTTTGTTTTTTGTTTAAAAGATTTATTTATTTATTTACTTTTTTAGCCATTTTAAACCTCCCCCTCCCCGTTTTTGCTGTTTTGTGTCCATTCATTGGGCAATTCTCTGTCTGTTTCCCGCCTCTTCTCTCATCCTTATCCTCCTGTCTTCACCAGGATTCGATCCTGGGAACCTCGATGTGGGAAAGAGGCATCCTACCACCTGCGCCACCTCAGTTCCTGGTTTCTTGGTGCATCTCGTCTTGGTTCTCCCTTGTGTCACTCTCCTATTACGTCATGATCTTGCAGCATGGTTAGGCGGGGCCTGGGCGGCTCACCCGCGTACCTTCTATATTTTTCTTTTATTTTACCGGGAGGTCCCGGGGATCGAACCCAGGTCCCTCCATATGGGAAATGGACATCCTACCATTTGAGCCACATCTGCCCCTGTTTTGTTTTTTAATTGCCTCTATCAGCTTTCCTTGAAATAAGGCTGGGTTTTTGTCCTGCTTCTGAGTAATTACTCTGAGCTTTATAATTGACTGGTTTGGTAGTGCACTTCCTCAACCCTTTGATGAGTCCATATGGTCTCTGGCCCTCAGATCTGCCTGTCCCCTCCTTCTCTCTTAAGACAGAAGAGGGCACAGGCAGGCTCTGGTTAAAAGCCTCAACTCACCAGTCTTTGTTGGGTGTCTGGGAGTTTTACTTGCCTCCTGCACTCCTGGCTAGCTTGCCAAAGACGTTGCCGGCAGTGGGTTTCTAGGTTCTTGGCTATGTCGCATAAAGGAATTTAAGGACATGCCATAGGGTAGGCAAACAAGTAAAGAGTTTATTGAG
>JAQZBX010024690.1:0-30004 GCA_029593785.1 Cabassous unicinctus
CCCCCCTTGCTGCTTGTGTTTGCTGTGTCCATTTGCTGTGTGTTTTTTCCATGTCTGCTAATCTCCCCCTTGCTGTGAGGTCTTGCTGCATCAGCCCACCGTGCCGCACGGGCCGGCCTGCCCTCACAAGGAGGCCCCGGGAAGCGAACTCGGGGCCTCCCATATGGTAAACGGGAGCTCTATCGATTGAGCCACACCCGCTTCCCCCTAATCAAAATTTAATCAAGTAAAAGTGAAACCTCTGAAGTTAATACAATCTAATACACCCAGAGGAACAGACCAGTTTACAAACATAATCCAATATCTATTTTTGGAATTCATAAACAATATCAAACTGCTACAGTAAGAATATTCTTTTTGCCACTATACTGGACTTCATAAAAATTTGTTTTTATATTCTACTAAATAGTTTTATATTAAATGTTCAACTTCTTAACTGAGTTTGCAACAACATTCCCAATAATGTCAGGTAATTCACTTTGACAGAATGACTATCCAAAGATTTGTTTTAATTCCATGAGTTGAATAAAGAAAAACAAACCTTTTATTGGAATTAACTGATTTGCTCTTTGAAGTTTCTGCTAGGACTGGTGTAAAACGGCCCTCATTGTAAAGCTCTTCTGTTAACGGAGCCAACACAAGAACAGTTATTGCTCTACTTTTCATATGTCTACAAAGAAACTTGAAATCTAATGAGTTAAATTAATGAAGAACAATTATTTGAGGGGAATGAAAAGTCATGCGTCACTGGGTGATTTTTACACTGTAGATGCACATGTTCAATAGTCATCTTTGAATAGTATCTTAAGTAACCATTAACTTTTTGGAATAGATGCAAATGAGGCTTCTTCAGAAGATTTGTATCTTCTGGTTTTCATGTGTTCAGTGGCATCACTAATCCCCCATGGTAGAGGGTTAACTGTGTGATAAACACTCTTTGCAAATTCTATATTCATCATTGACTTTCTTGAGAAATGGAAATCTAGAACTTAGTTTTTCATTAAAAATGTGCATTTGGTTTGTTGAGCTCTTTGCTGCTGAAAGAGTTTATTGCAAAATGAAAGCATTACCAAATAGTAATAGCTGTATACATATATATAATAAATAGCAAAACCACATAATGAGAGTATTCAGGCTGCTCTCTCTATGCTCAATGACAAGGCTGCCCAGACTCTAGTTCCATTCATGTTTCCCAACTAACCAATGAAGTCCCACATTTCCACTGACCCTGCCAAGGCTTCATGCATTTCAAAGCGTGTGACATAAGCCACAGAACAATTGGCTGGCCCACCAAGAAGCCATCAGGGATAGTGGAATTGGGTCCTTCCCTCACCACCAGCTAAATTACAAGAAATTTGCTTCATTAGCTCTCTCTTGTCTTAGTGCACTACATTTATCAGCAAGTGCCATGCACATGTTGCCTTTAAAAAGGAGGTGTTTGCTCTCCTGAGTCTGGAAAAAATGGAGAAAAGAGAGATGGGTTATTGCTGGACATCTTTTAAATTTTATCATATGTTAAATAATAATAATAAAAAAACTCCTGTCCATTGCACATATACCACCCATGCTACTAGACATGACCACAGCAGAAACTGGAATGAAAAGCAGATATGTACCAATGCAACTATTAAGAATGATTCTTCATCAAAACATATAAAATCTGGGGCAAATATTAGACCAGATGAAACACTGGTACAACAGGTGTAAACTGGAACTGTCCCACCTTTGGTCACAATAGTTATAGGAAAATAAAGAAGCTTCATTTTCTTCGCCCATCTGGGAATAGTGCTAGTAATTTTGCTACCTGGTCTACCAGTGTACTGCATTTTTCAAAAGTTCAGTTTCCCAGATTTGAGTTAATTTTACCCAATGTCAATACATGAGCCCAGGATGCCGTCTTGACACCTGAGACCTTCAGTTGACTCCTTTTGCCATCAAATGTAATTTTAAAACTATCTGATTGACTAGGCTATCCTGGTCATTTAATTATAAAGATAAAGCTGAGTAGCCCTGGTAACTAAATACCTGGCACATGGTACATCCTCAATAAATATTTCAATAAAAGGGGTCATTTTTGGACGAGTTACTAAAAGTCACCAACTTTCCTGGGGCTGTTTTCCTTGTAACATAAGTGATCTCAAAGTAGTTTCCATGTCTGAGTGTATATGATTCAATGGATATTTAAAGGAAGTCTAAATGACAAATCAAGCAATATTGTCAGCATTTTCTTTAAGGTTGTCATAAAATGATGTTATGTTATGCCAAAAGTCAATGAGCATCTTCCCTTTTAGAGTGTCAGAATCACAAGATCCTGCAGAGATTTACAGAGAGAAAAAAAAAAGGAAGACAGACCACTTAGCTCAGAATCTCTAGGCAGAGACCTGACTATCACTTTCTACTGTTCCTGGAAGGCTGACTACAGAGTTTGCTTCTGCTTTACATGTTAAGCTAAGTAGCTAAATGATGATGTTTGATATTATTTGATGCTCGTTCAATAAAAGTCACTGGCGAATTTTGCAAAGACTTGCAAAAATTGAGAATTCTAATTGCTAATGTCATTCTTAGCTTGCTGCTTTAGTTCCAGGCTTTAAATAGATTTTTCCTAGGATTTTAAGTAAGCAAATGAATGGAAACATGATGGGACAGGAGTTAACAGTAGGTTGGGGGATGGCTTTTCAAAGCTCACCACAGTCTGTTTCAAATCTTTTTTTTTTTTCCTTTTATTTTTTTCAGCATTAAGGAGAGCTGACATCAGCATATATATTTAGTAGTCTGTCCCAAGAATATCATAGAGAGAACAGATGAATTTTCTCAAAGAACATAGACACCTATATTAGACATGAGTAGAATTTTTTAATTAGTCCCTAAGTGGCAGGATGGAGTTGCTTATTCCGGAATTTAGTTGCTGAAATTCTCTGACAGAAGGAAATAACTTGTATTGCTATGAAAATGATGCAGGTGAAAAAAATCATTCAGGGGTAGCGTTTGTCAAAGAGCGTTCCATGGAATACTAGTTACAGGAGCTGCTGGATGAAAGGAGAGTTCTGTGGCCAAAAGTTTTGGGAGACACTCAGACCACACTTTTCCTCTTAAAGGTTTACAACATACACTAACACGGTAAAGACTCTAACCAGTCCTTCAATAAAGAAACCATTTAAATCTGTTTAACCTGGAATTTTCAAAAGCTGTTTACATGAAACACTCATTCTGTGTTACTTCCCATAGAAGCATATGGTGGCTGTAATATTTTAAATCTGTTTTCTTGCATTAATTGGTCTGACTTATTTTCTAGTCTGAAGACATTCTTTCTTATTTATTTATTTACTTTTATCCATTTTTACTCCCATCCCTCCCCCCCATTTTTGCTGTTTTTATGTCCATTCTCTGGGCAATTCTCTGTGTCTGTTTCCTGCCCTCTCTTCTCATCCTTCTCCTCCTGTCTTCACTGGGATTCAATCCTCAGAACCTCCGATATGGGAGAGAGGAGTCCTACCGCCTGTGCCGCCTTAGTTCATGGTTTTTCAGTGTGTCTCGTCTTGGCTCTCCCTTGTGTCACTCTCCTGTTATGTCATCATCTTGCTGTGTGGCTCGGTGGGGCCTGATGGCGCACCTGTGCGTGGGGCCTGGGGGGCTTATCCATGCATGGGGCTTGGTAGCACACCCGTGCATGCAGCCCACGCGCCTTCTATATTTTTCTTTTTAAAATTTTTACTGGGAGGTCCCGGGGATCAAACCCAGGTCCCTCCATATGGGAGATGGACGCCCAACCATTTGAGCCACATCCGCCCCCCTCTTATTTATTTTATTTACATTGACTCTAGATGTATTTTCTTTCAGTTCTTTTCTGACAAAAGATGCTGAAAACCCCTCCCATGCTGTTAGTGCTACTTGATCTTATAAAATCAACGATATCCCCTCATCCTAGAGCCCATAAGCTTCTGTTATTTGTGCTCATTTCTTTCCTTTTTTTGTTCTTGATTTTTGAAGCATTGTTACCTTCTATTTTACAGTAGAATCATCACAATTTAGCTGGAATTTGGTCAGTTTTCGTTTCTCTCATTCCCATTTCTCTTATCCCCAAAGTCACCTTACTCTGAGATTTGACCAGTGTTGTAGTTTGAGGCTTTTATGGACCCCAGAAAAGATGATGTCCTTAGAGCTAATCCATTTCTGTGGGTGTAAACCTATTGTAGGTAGGACCTTCCTTTTGTTTAGATTACTTCTGTAGGGCATGACCTAAGGTGGGTCTTAATCTTCTTACTGGAGTTCTTTATAAATGTGATGAATATGAAGAGAGGGAGCCACAGAGACAGAGAGAAACCCACATAAGCTAAGAGAGGAAGCCACAGAAACCAAGCAGATGAAAGTGAGAGACTCAGAGGAGAAGGGAGATGCCGCCATGTACTTTCCCATTTGACAGAGGTGTCTGGGATTGCTGGCAGCTGGTCTTTGGGGAGAGAATATTACCTGATGCCTTGATTTGGACATTTCTCTCAGCCTCAGAACTGTAAGCTTATAAGTTAATATATCCCCATTGTAAAAGTCAACCCATTTCTGATATATTGTTTTCAGGAGTTTGTAGCAAACTTAAACAGTCAATATAAGAAACACCAATCTATTTTATTTGTATTTGTCATTCCAATAAAATGAAAACATTCTATATTGTGAGTATAATCTCTTGACAGACCAATATGGATCTGACTCACAATTTTCTTTCTGATTAGATTTTTCACACATTTTTTTCCTTCAGTGGTAGTCTCTATTCCTACTAAAAGCAGTCTTAATGGGTTACCTTTCTGCCCTGTTGAAGGACTGAAAATTTGGATCCATTTAATTCAATAAAGAAAATGTGGTGAGTGCCTTTGACATGTTAGGCATTTAGGTACATTGACAAACAAAGCAAAATAAACAGGTCCCTGCTTTCATGAACCATACAATCTACTAGGTAAGGGCCTCTGCTATAGCTGCAAGTGAAATTTTGATTTTTCTCTCACTGTGTTATGTGCTTTTCGAAGAACTTAAAATTGAGGGGTGCATTAATCTGCCAAAGGGGTGCTGATGCAATGTATCAGAAATCTATTGGCTTTTATAAAGGGTATTTATTTGCGATAAGAGCTTACAGTTACAAGGCCATAAAGAGCCCAACTCAAATTCGCTTTCTCACCAAAGTCAGTTGCCACATGTTGAAGCAAGATGGTCGCTGATCTCTGCAAGGGTTCAGCCTTCTCCTCTGGGCTTCCTTTCTCTCAGCTGCAGGCTGGCATAGGGCTTGTCTCTCAGGTCTTCCTCTCTCTCCTGGCATAGGGCTCGTTTCTTTCTGGGCTTTCTATATCAGTCTTGGTTCTCTTCCCAAGATCAGCTGTAAGCTATCAGGCAAATGGTCCATCTCTCCCCGGGGCTTTAGCTGTTTGAGCCTTCTCCTTTCTGTCACATGGCAGGATTAAAATGACAAAGTTCTTCACTATTCCAGTGTGTCTTCTTGAGTATGTGTCCATTTATATCAGCCCACCAAGGGGGCGGAGACTCAACCTGAGTTATGTCTTACTAGCCAAATCAGAAGCCTTAAATTGATTTTATCGGGAGACGGATATGGCTTGGGCGATTGGGTTCCTGCTTACCATATGGAAGGTCCAGGGTTCGAATCCCGGGGCCTCCTGGTGAAAGGCGAACTGGCTCGTGCAGCGAGCTGGCCCATGCGGAGTGCTGGCCTGTGCGGTGAGCTGGTGCAGCAAGATGGTGCAACAAAAGGCAGCACAGAGAAGAAACAATGGGAGACAAAGCAGACCAGGGAGCTGGGGTGGTGCAGGAGATTGGGTGCCTCTCTCCTACTCCGGAAGGTCCAAAGATCAGTTCCCGGTGCCGCCTGGAGAGAGGACAAGCAGACATGGAGGAGCATGCAGAGAGCAGACAGTGAGCTCAAAACAATGGGGGGGAGGGGGGGAAATAAATAAATAAATCTTTAAAATAAATAAATAAATTGATTTTATCAAGTAAACTTAATCAGAGGCCCCTCACTGAATTTAATACAATCAAAGAGTTTTATACCCAGAAGAATAGATTAATTTATAACCATAATCTTTCTCTTTTGGGGATTCACAAAAATAATCTCAAACTGTCACAAGGGGCGAAGAGGAGGTGGGATCAGGATTTTAAGAGAAAGAAGAATTTTATATATATATTTTTGTTTGTTTTTTACCAACTTGAGTAATTAATTTCCACCAAACTTAGAGTCCACTAAGGACTTTAGAAGGTACACACCACATATATTCATTTCCTGCATGCTTATTGAGCATTTGCCATGGCTTCTGGATTATAATGCTCCAGAAGGTATGCAAGAAACAGAAAATCTCTTGAGAAGCCTATAGATTAAGACATAACATGCACCTAAAATGATTAGAAAGAGAAAATCAGTAATGAAATCAAACCATCCCTGAGTCTAAGGAATATGACGAAAATGCTAAAGAAATAGAGACATGAATTTACTTGCAATTTTCAATAATAGCTAACTTTAAAGAAATTTTTTTAGCTTTCTTAGTTATTCTTCTAGAAAAATGTTTGTATTATTGCTCTTTCCCTTAGTTCATTCTTCTCAACTTTGAAACCCTTTTTCTGAGGCATACACGGCCTGGTTATTCCTAACCCTGCTATGAGACGTTAGATGCTTTGGAGTCATGTGGATTTTGAGCTGAAGCAGGTAACAAGGTTCTCTTGTGGGAGGGATTTTGGAGGAATGTGTTGGCAGTTCAGATCAGATAAAGCTATTTATTTTTAAACCTGGGTGTGTTTCAAAAAGAAAAACAGTTTCAGCCAAAATCCAGTTGTAATCCCAACCTTCTTGGTTGGGAAATGGAATGTCTAGCTAACTGATGGTTGATGGGCAGTCTTCTGTGTGTTTTAGATGGTGACTGATCTGGAAATTTGTCTTCTCCAGAATGCATTTGGTGTGGGTCCAAGGTCTTCAAGGGAACTCACACTTTTCTTGGAAGAGAAACAGGAAGCTGTAGTTGATCAAGCCTCTGTCCTTGCTTAAGACCCATTCTCCAGTCACATTCAATCATTCTTCCTTATCATAATTTCTTATTGAACATCCACCCTCGGTAAAGGCCACTACAGGGAATGTGAAGCACTCCAACAGATAGCTCAATGACTGTAGTAGACAGACTGTGGGCATTGCCATAAAAGCGGTATAAAGTGTTGTGTGCATGTAGTGGGAAAGGAGATACTTCAAACTGGGTGGATCATTGAGATCTTTACAGTGAGAGTTACACTTGAGCTAGGACTTGGAGAACAGTTTTGATTTGGCAGATGGAGAAGGCATCAGAGAACTATAGCCCGTGGGCCAAATCTATATGTTTATAAATATATTTGTATTCAAGCAGCCACACCCTTTCGCTTACATATTTATTGCCTATGACTGTTTTGGGGCTACAATGGCAGAGTTTAGTCATAGAGACTGTGTGGTCCTCAAAGCTTAAAATATTTACTAGGTTCTTTACAGAAAAGCTTTGTTGATCCTTGGTTTAAAGTTAGCTCCTTGAGGAACTTGAATTCCCTCAAGGCTAATATAGATGACAATTTAGATTCCACTTGGAGGCAGAATGCTTCTGAGCCTTGGGAGGGTTTGAGTGATGATACTGAACTTGAGGACAATGCAAGTGGCAGGAATGTGTAAGATGGACTGGATCAGACAGTTGCTACTGGCAGGAAGAAAAAAACTAGAAGTCCATGTTGTCTCCTAAGTGAAAAATAATGAGTCTTGATTAGCACTATAGCTGGAATGAAAAGGGGAGAATACAAAAGACATTGTGAAAAAGTGCTAGAATTGTTAGCCAAAGAAAGCGCAAACTGAGGATGGCTCTGGAGTCTTCAGTCCGGATGATAAGGGATGTCAACAATCCTTTCACTGAAAATATATCCATCTGAACAGGATGAGTTGGATACTACTCCCACCCCTACCCCAATTAGAAAGTGGAATAAAGCTGTAATGGCTCTAACCCTCCAGGGCAACTAGTATTGGGTGGAGGGGTTATCAGAGGCCTTTGTCACGGCAAGACCAAAAGCTGTGCTTATGGAAAAATATGTGTTACTAGTTATAGAATCAGGCTACCCCGGTCTCTAAGGGGAAAAAAATACTGTTTGTCCTTATATTTTAAGTCACCTTGAAGGGTTGCCAGATAAAATATAAGACACCCAGTGAAAGGTGAATTTTAGATCAACAACAAATACTTTTTTGTTCAAGGATGTCCCAAATATTGCATAGGATATAATTTTACTAAAAAAATCTGTTGTTGATCTGAAATACAACTTTACCAGGGAGTTAATTTCGGATAAACAATGAATACTTTTTAAAGTATGTGTGTATGTCTCAAATATTGCATGGGACTTATTTGTGTTAAAAATTATTTGTTGTTTAAAATTCAGATTTAGCTGGATGTTTTCACTCTGCACAGAATGTGCTGTTAAAACAGTTTGTGCTTAACAAGTTTGCTTCATTATATTTCTTTTCCTCGTTATCCAGCCCCCTCACTGGAGAGACGGTGCAAAGACATGCAGGTTTATATTAAAAATCTTTGGTGGAGGAGGGGTGGGGTATATGAAAATTCCCCATATTTTTAATGTAACATTTATGTACTCTAAAGCTTCTTTAAAAATAAAAAAAATTATGAAAAAAAAAAGGAAAAAAAAAAAAAATCTTTGGTGGATGGCATATCTGTTTGTTCTCCTCCTAGCTGCCTAGCAACAGCTATATCATCCCTTTATAAATCTTTTCATGGACAGACTAACTTTTCGGAATGGGTCTCTTTCCCTGTTTTTTTTATTTATTTATTTTTTTATTTATTTACTCTCTCAGTGAGGCAGGTTAGTAGAGGGAAACCGGGAGAAGATGAGCCACAACATGGCCGACAGACAACATGGCCGCGAGACCCTGCTGAGACCTTGACCTCGACCTTGAGGTCCCAGTTGGGACTCTTTCTGGGGACAAGGGAAGGCCCCGGATATTTCAAACAGGCCCCACCATTGGCCCCCATCATTTTGGTGGGGTAACCAATAACAGCTGGGGCCCCTTCCCTTAGCATTAGCAAGGGGAGGAATAATTAATAGCTTAAAAGGTAACCACACAAGCCCACTCTCGCTCTCTCTGCCTAGAGAAGCCCGCATTAAATCTCACTGTGTATTTCTGTCCTTCTCTCCCATTTCTCAGCAAGCTCTGTTCTTTCCCCCACTTTCCCAATAAATTCTTTTTACTGTCCTAGCTAAACTGACATGTTCTTAAAATCTTTTATGTGACATAGCCAAGAACCTAGAGGAATCCAACACATACCCGGCTTCATCAGTGTCTCTAGTCCCTGTCCGTGTCTCTGTGTCTGTTTGTCTTTTCTTTTTCTCTCTCTCTGCATGTTTCTTTCTCTCTGGTATGATGCCTCACATTAGCCACTGTCCATTTCTTTGATTTCCTCTTGGCAATGAGAGCTACAGCATCATTATGCAGCAAGTAGTCCTGCTTCCCTGCTACCTTAAAATAATGCTTCATGGTGACAAATGGCTAGAGTTAACAATGAAAGTAAAATGCTTAGCAGGCAGGGATGTGACCATATCAGATTACACAGCCTGTCAAAAAACAGAGAGTAGCCTGAGAATATCTAAAGAAAGGAAGATGGATGTGGGATAGCTGGGGTTGTTTGCCAGGTGGATACAGCCACTGTTTGTCGTCATTTACCTTTAGTGAATCTCAAGATGAAGCTTTCAAAGGCAAAACCATAGTATTTCTTAATTTACTGTTTTTGTCACTGACAAAAGAAACTTAAAATTTTTTAGCAGATTTAAAGTCTACTTTCACCTTTGCCATTTTTTTAAATAAAAAAATTGAAAACAAAAATAAAACAGTTTGAATTAATGAAGAAATATAATCCTTTTGTGCCCCAGCAGCTGAAGTTTCTACATTGAGTCAGAAAATTTCCAATTAAAAAAAAAAAAAAAGACTTCTTCTAGCTTTCCCTTCCCTCCCCACCAGCAAGAGGATAAAATAAATAAATAAATAAATAAATAAATAAATAAATAAATAAATAAATAAAAGAATATTCAAGAAATCTTCCCACCTTCTGTTTGCTCATATATGTGGGCATACCCATGTTTTGCACACTGCATGTGTACCATTCTTGTGTATGCCTGGTCACACCATGACCAACACATGTGGCATCTGTATGTCTGCAAGTCTGCTCAGTTGTGTGCATGGAAAGAAGAAAACAAGAGTGAAGCAAAACCCACACAGACTAAATCAAAAGTAACTGTTTCACCACGAGGAGAGCCGGCAAGCCTCGCTTTGTGCACATTTCACTCTTTGCCACCTAGCCTGATCTTTGAAATGAAATATAAAGAAACGTAGCAAACTAACTGAAACATAGGTAGAAATAATATATTTGGGTTTCAAAAAGAAAAAAAAAAAAAGCTGGCATAGCTTAAAAGGTACCCATTTCATAACAACACATGTGCAAAGAATTACAGTAATTGCAATGCACACATCGGTAACAGACAGAGTGAACAATGAATATTAAAAACACATTCCTAGAGCCGGCCCCGTGGTTTGGCAGCAGCGTGCAGCGTGGAGACCTGTGTGGGAGTCAGAGGAAGGCTCTTGGCTTCCAGAGCTGTCAGGGCTTGGCAGGCGCTAAGTGGAGGCCCTTTGGTGTATGAGAAAAGAGGAGGGAAGACGGTGGCAGTGACTGTCCTGTCCCAGTGACTCTGTCTCCCACTGGCAGAACCCTAGGATGCTTCAAGAGGGTTCCACAGAGAAACTTCAGCCCTTTGGGGCTCCAGTGCAGAGCTGAATTTGAGCCAAGATGAGAAGGAGGAGGCATGGGGATAGAAAAACAAACAGACAGAAGGTAATGCTGGGAACACCCAGACAGTGTCCGGGCTGAAAATCCTGTCTTCTCCCTCTCCAGGCTCGCCTACAGCAGGATCTAGCATGATGTACTTCACTGCTCTGGAGCTATAAACTGGGAAGATGTTTATCTTCTGCGGGCTAAAGACATTGATCTGCCCTTTTCCCTTCAGTATTTGCTGTGCGGTGGCATTAAAGTCTGTGAGGGAATGAATTCTCTTGGTGGTGTGTTCCAGAGCCTTCAAAGGCACATTAACCAAACATTTGAAGTACACAATGATCTTTTCACAGTGAATCCCTTCCATTGTCAGCAAAGACAAAGGCTCTTCTCTTAAGTAGAGCTTGTCTTTGAATGTTCGGATTCTGTCTCCTGCTATTGGCAGGGAATTGGCTCTTTTGAATCCTTGAAACTTTGGCAATGAGAGAAGCCAGAAGGTGGGAATCTCTAACCAGAAAGTTTGGTTCACACACTGGGAGTTGAGGCCTAAAGTTTCTTAATCTGTGGTCTGCGAACATCCAAGGGTTTGAGTGAAGTAAAATTCTGGGAGATCCATAAATTTGGATGGGAAAAAGAGTGCATCTTCATTTTTGCAAATGTCTGAAAGTTAGCATTCCTTCAATTATATATGTAGGAAATCATCCATAGCAGTATTAGTTATACTTATGGCTTTTGTCACCAGTGAATATCATGGATATTCACGTCACGTCACTGCTGATTTAGATATCCCCAATTATTATTTACGTTGGGAGTAAAGGGGCATGAAGAGTTATTGCTTAGTGGGTACAGAATTTCCATTTGAGATAATGAAAAAGTTTTGGAAATAGTGCAGTTGGTTATAAAGCATTGTGAATGCACTAAATATGACTGAATTGAGCACTTAAAAATGGTTGAAAAGTGGTATATTTTACCACATTAAAATTTAATTAAAAATTATTTATGTTCACCACTGCTTTGAAATTATGGTTCTTATTAGATCTGCCATAAGATCCTGTTCTTCAATGCATTAATGAAGGAACATGCATCATAATTTTAAAAATTGATAATTGTATTTCAATAGAGCTGGTTTCCTTTGACATATTACATATTGTATTTTATTCATTTAAAGAGATTACTCTGGAGAGGGGTCCACAGACTCCAAAGCGGTCATGAGGGCTGGGCACTCCACACAGAGAATTCCACAGTGATCCAGTCCACTCTTGTCTCCACACATCAGCAAACATATGTCTCTAGACACAACATTGAGGATTTAACAAAGGAACTTCTTATTTGCCCATTCCTTAGGTATGCTCAACAAACAGTAGCGTTTGCCAAAGCAAAAAGTTGCATTTTCTCTTCAATGATCTGCAGCAGAGCTCCAAAATGATTTCAGTTCAAAGAAAAGAAAGCCCTCAACGTCTCCAATTTCTCCAGATGCTGGCAAAGAGTGTTTGCCATTGAATCATAATTGATAAGCTAAAGAAGGGATGATGATAAACTGTCTCTGCCAGTTACTGTACTAAGGGCGGAAAGGCAGAGAACATCTGTGAGAGCAGTGGTGTGAGAACCAGACAGCACAACACAGGAGAGGGCTGACATCTCTTAAGTCAAAGAGTCAGCTAGAGAACTGAGATCCACAAATCGAAGAGGCAAGTTAGAAAGTTCATTTATTTCCACTTGTCCTGATGATAAAAGAGAGGAGCAGTTTGGATTTGGAAGCAATGACTCATTGCTAAAAAAATTTGATTGATTAAGACCTGAAATCCTGAGGAACTCTTGTACTAGTGCAGAATCTAGCACTAGAACAGGTGCTGGAGAAACGGGCCTACTCACAGCTCTCCGAAGTATGATCCTCAGCATCTGGCTTGCAATGCAAAATATTGTCCTGATGGAAAATATGTAAAATATTAGCAATCTTTGCAGACACATTTTTTTTTTTTTAGCTTGGAGAGAAATACTAAGAGTTTTATTAGAGTCCTTAATATAATCATATAAGAAGGGCAAGAAAGTTAGAAAGAAATGGTGGGGACATGATGGGGTGAGGGGAAAGAGAGAGAGAGAGAGAGAGGAAGAGAGGTTGGGAAGCTCTAAGTCTAGTATGTATCAATCACTATATTACATTTTTGTACATTGACCTATCTTTTTTTTTTTTTTTTTTGAGGTACCGAGGAATGAACCTGGGACCTCTTATGTGGGGAGCCGGCACTCGATCACTGAGACATATCAGCTTCCCTGAGTTGGGTTTTTTTTTTTTCCCTCATTCATTTTGCTTGTTTTTTGTTTGTTTGTTTGTTTTTCTCAGTAGGCACTGGGAACTGAATCCAGGACCTCCCATGTGGGAGGCAGGTGCTCATTCGTTTGAGGCACATCTGCTCCCATGACTTATCTCTTTTCACCCTTTGCACATGTATATGAAGTATTATTTTTAGCTCAAGTTTTTTACATGGAGGCACTGAGGTTTAGAGAATGAAATAACTTCACTGAGATTACAGAACCACTCAGTAGGATTTAAACCCATGTTTGTCTGACCCTTGAGTTACTATCCCATAATTTAAAGTGGTTCCAATTATTTAAAAAAAAAAAATCCGTGATTAAATCATTAAAATCCAAGTAAGTCATTGTAGGAATTGAATGATCAACTTTCAAGTTAGGAACATAAATGGCAATATGGTAACAGTTCACATATTGTTAAAAGAAACTTTACAATATCAAACAAAACTCTTTCTCACATGCGGAAAGTCAAATGGATTTGTCAACCTATTTTAATTCTTAACTTAAGTAACTATAAAAGCAGGCACCTGGAATTTATGAGCCCTTCCCAGTATATCTTGTCAGAATGTAAAACTGTCATCTCCGTTTCCAGGTTAGGAAATAGGAGAAGCCACCTGGTGCACGAGACTGACAAAATTCCACTGTGTTCAAAGTGAGTTTCTGGGCCAATTGCCTTCCCTCACCTACTGTCTACAAGACACCAGGGTTAGAGCCAAGGCCATGATCACAACTGCCAAAAAGTAGGAATTAAGTAACTAAAGAAAATCCCAAGAACACACGAGGATATCCATCAGGAAAGCACCGCTCTTCACTATTCATATGCCTTCCACCATTTTCAAGTAAAGCCAAGGGTTCCAGGGGCTTGTCTCTGGGTTTGGGAAGGGACCATAAGGCTGGAGATCCACAACCGAGAGCAAAACACAGACCTCCAGAGGAAAAACCAGGGGGAAAATAACTCCTTACAATAACTTCTCTCCTGTCAAATTGCTGCAAGATATTGTGGTCCAGAAGCTATAGCTATTAGGCACTGCTACTTTGGATGATCTCCAAGGCCTTGTCCAGCCCCAGCTTTCTTATGGTTCCCGGAGGTTAACAATTGCTAAGAGAGAAAAGCCTTCAAGGGGATCTTCACAAGGTCTCATAGCCTTTAGAACTTACAGGGTTCTTGACTTGAATTCAGTGATGCCAGACTACCCCTGAGCTCTTTGATGCTGCAGGAGTTATTCATTCAGTATGAATAACTGGGGCAAGTTATAGGATTTCAAAGACTAAGTAAATAACCTACGATCAGAAAATTCAATTTGTTCGTGAAGTGGAGAAAGGCATCCTGCCATTAAGCAGTCAGATGGAAAACATGCAAACCACAGTTTGTGGAAGAGAAAGGAACATTAAAAGCCCTTAGCCAGAAACACAGGCAAATGCAGGAAACATACTCAGCAGAGCCATCGTTTCTATTGTAAAGTGGGAAGAGGGAGCCACAACATCGATTGAAATTCTAAACTGTGAAATAACCAGAGACATCACTCCCAGGCCAAGCCTTCCAAAGGGGAGCACTGAGAAGCTATGAGATTCACTCCTGCAGAGATGGATTTGGAAAAGAACACTCTAGTCAATTGAAAATGTTCCCTGGGTCAGGCACAGCCATACTGGCAAATATCAGTGATGGGCAAAGATGGCAGAAGGCATAATTCAGAAGGGTCACCACTCTGTTAGGCAAAAAGATAAGATGCCTTCCAGGAACAGGAGGACGGGTTCTTTATTGCTGCAAAGGATCTTTATTGATGCAAAGGATCTGAAAGAATTGGAGTGAATGGGATGGCAAAATGTATATTTGTGTTAAGAATCATTTCTATTTCCAAAAATGGATTATTACCTAGTGCAAAATCTGGCAATTTTTGACTGCCTTATTATTGCAGTATACCCTATTTTCCACATCAAAGAAAATGTGATATGTAAAGTCAAACCCTGTAATGCTTCTATTGTTTTGGCATCTGTCATAATATTGGGGTAGTGCAGTCAGGGCCACTGCTTTCCATTTGTCACTTTTGTGCAAATTTGTAAAAAAGCTTCTCCATGCAGCAAATGTCGGAGCACACTGTTTGGTAAACAGAGAGCCGGCTGGATTTCAATTCCTCTCTCAACCTCGGCTAGATACCTTTGTGCAGTCCCAAGTACAATATTTTCTCCATCCCTAGAGGATGGGTCCTGTTAGGTATTGGGTCCCATTATACATTTGCAGGTATAGCAGCTGCTCTTGGTGCCTGGCCATGGCCCCTCAGCCACTCCAGAGGTTGACTTCAGCTTCAGTGTTCAGCTTCCCAATAAGTCAAGACTTCTATACCGCCAGTCCCTGTTTCTCTCTGCCTGAGAGCTTTCTTTGGTTCAAGAGCATGCTGGGCTCATTTACGGCAGTCTGGAGAAAACAGGGATTAATGCTCAGGAGGAGTCCCCAACCAAAGAAGGATAGATTGGCGTTGGAAAAGAAAGTCCCCAGCTCCTCATCAGTAGGTGGGTCGATTCTAATGTGTCTGCCCAGTCTCTTAGTGTCCTCAGCAGGACTGATCCCCAGTTGCCCTGAGTGGTTTCTGCTTATCAACACAACTTTATTGACTTTCATTCCCTTCCTTGTCTCACGTCCCCTCTCCCTCTCTGTACTTTCTGAGATCAGCTGCCAAATAAACTACTTGTACCAAATTCTGTCTCAGAGTTTCCTTTTGGGGGAACCCAAATTAAGACAGTGGGCTTCTCACTATGAGTCTAACTCTTGACTTGATGTACCCACCAGAATTTAGAGCTGTAAATCTAATTTGGCTAGCACATGAAATTCTTCATGAATGGAAATAATCTTTCACAAGTCAGATAACATTTAGGAAGGAATAAATCACATCATAAAGAGAAGAGAAGCAAAATAGTCACCCAGAGAACTTACAAGGAGGAAAAAAGATTTCTACTACTGTCTCAAAGGAAATATTCTGAAAATAAAAGTGAACCACATGTCCTGGAGATCAGTAGGATAGGAAGAGAGGGGAGAGAACTGAATGACTATACTTATTAACATTTATGCAGTGCAGTGTGGGCTTGAGGTTTAGTGTGACTGTCTTGGTTGTGAGGTGAGGAGAACTGAATAAGTAAAGAAGCAAGAACTCAATTCTTTTAACCTCATATTACAAGCTTTGCTTTAAACTGGCCAGAAAGAGAAGCAAACAGGTGTGAGGAGAGATGTAGTGTGGATCAGGGGCTGTTAATCCATCCATCAAGTTTTGAAGTTAGTCCCAAATCTAAGAATTCAACTCAAGCATTTATGGAGCCCTTAAATACTGATATATACTCAGCACGGAGCTGGGCATTGCTTCATGGGGGACCTAGGAGAACTGGATACAGACCCTGTCCTCAAAGAACTTGCAATCTAGTGGAGGACATAAGACATGCATAGGCCAAAATAACTGTCCACAAATATGACTGCATGCAGGATTCTAAATATCCTAAGCGCAGGACTGTATGTTCTACATATATATATGGCTTGCAAGACAGTGCCTTGAATATAGTAGGTGCTCGTAAGATGGACTGTGTTTGAATAACCCAAGGAAGACTCATTCAAAAATGCAGTTTCACGAAAAAGCAGAGAAGGCATAACCTCATTGTGGTTGGGAGAATATGGGAAAACTTCATGGAAGAGGTGACTTGGGACTGCTTGACAGATCCTAAGTAAAATGCATCCAGGTAAAATGGGCCCTGTGGAATTTCCCATGGATTGTCAGCAGAGATCTGGGTTCAAGTTTGGAGAGGTGGACTTTCTTCCATGTCCCTTGTTATCTAATAGAAGCACATACCTTTTTGAATTTTTAAAATGGTTTACTGTTAAAACATTCTAACTGGGAGCCTTTCCTTCTCTTAACATCAATGAAAGGATATTATTTCTTGGCTTTTACTGCAGCTGGGGGACCATTGTTAGTTTATGGAGTTCCTTTTAACCCCATTGTTCCTAAGAGATAAACTTACAAACACAAGAATGCAATTGAAGATGGGAAACAAAAAAGACAGGAAGATGCCCCTTATTTGGGAAAGCCAAGCTTCCCAAAGAGAAAATAAGAGGCTGCCAAGTAGATTTCTGTTTTAATTTGTGATCCTTCTACTGGTTCCCCAGCTTGGGGAGCCACTAACTCCTTCACATCCGTCTCACATTTCCTGTGTCAGGAATCCCATCCGTGTCCTCTGAAGATGCTCCAGGTATAGTCGTGGAAGCCTTTATGTAGGGGATCTTTATGTAGGAAACTTTCTGACAGGCTAGATTTCCCCTGCCAGATGGAGAGTTTGCCTTTTCATTAATTTGTTGAACCATTTGAAATCACCATTTTTTTGTGAGTCAACAAATGGTTGCACAGCAGCAATGCTAGCTGGTTTAAACTAATAGGTTTGTACAACAACTAGTTGGGCATCTAGAAAAATGAAAATAAATTAATAGAGAAATCTTGATTTTTTTTTCTTTCTGATTTCCTTTCTAAGCATTGCTATCTATCAACGGAGCCCATATGTACTTAGCAAGTCTAATGACGTCACCTCAGAAGAGTAGATTTGAATCTCAGTCACCTGAGACAGGGAAGAAATCTCATGACTCTTTATTTAGGATAAATCAATGTAATTTTGATTTGGAGCTTCCATCCCATGCAGCCGACAGGAAAGGTCAAGCTCTCAGCTTCTTCTGTGCTGTGCATGGGATGGTGCAATCTCATAAGTTGATGAATTGTCTCAAGCATGTATTCCTAGGTCTATCTCACTGCCATGCTTCTCTGGACCCCTCTGGGAGGCACTGCCTGAACAGATCCACGTTGCTGCCTCTCTGGGATCAGCCAGCTTCTCTCCTCTCCTGCTCTCTTACCCGCAGAGATAGATGAATCTCTCTCATTTTTATCTCTTCCCCACTTCTCCAAAGCTATTGGCTTTACCCATAACTTCCTGCTCTTCTATCTCTGCCTTTCAATCCAATTTACTATATTCTAAAAGTTTAGGCTTTTGGAAAACAAAAGCCAGAAAGCCTTGGAAACTTTCTATTTTCTGATTATAAAACAAACTTCCCCTGGGGCAAGGCAAAGCAGAGTCTACTTAAATGGAAAAAGGGGAGAGGGAGGAAAGAATAGAGGTAAAATGTAATTCCTATCACAAAATATTTAGCCACGAGGAGAATTTATGGTAGAGTGATGGGGGTTATAAATGTGCAAGAACTTCATCTTCTTAATAATTTGCCCAGGTCAGATGTTAATTCTCCCAATGCTTTTAGAGCACTTTAAAACCCTAAGAAGTAGATCCTGGAAGCATTTGCCTCCTAGACTTCTTCCTCAGGGGAAGTGAAGACCACAAGCTGGGGTGGGCTGTGAGATGGATTTGGGTTGGTTGCTACCTTGTCCGGACTGGTTCATGACAAACAAACCCGATAAAAGCATAGGAATCATTTCCAGACATTCAGGATCAGAGCAGGACAGGCCAACAGAACTTCTCTGAACTCTAAGGTTATGGCTCCCTCCTTGCATTTCTTTTGTATCTTGGAGCCATTAAAATTTTTTTGGTTTCAAGTCTGCTGAAGGCTCTTTGCCACCCTTTCACAGGTGGGTGGCACTGGTTTAGGTTTAAATTTATTTTTTCACTTGACTTTCTGTTTGCCCGGTTACCCAGGCGACTGATTCAGCTATTTTAAAAGCCATTTTCAAAAGCCTTCCCTTTTCCATGCACCACTGACAGCAAATATTTCAAGCCTGAATCAGACAGCCACTCTCTTTGTGGAGGTCGCCAAGGTGCTGACATGTCTTCATTGGTCTTCTCTCCTGTATGAGATCCTGCCAAGGAGGCTTCTAATGGGATGAGCTGGAGAACATGCGGTGGAGCACTTAAAAGTTGGAGTTTTGGCCAGGCCTTCTGACAGTCAGTGCAAAAGTACACTTGGGATCTGGAGAAGACAGTGAGCAACAAAAACTAGCTGAAAGCCAAGAGCCTCACTTCAAGAGGCTGCCCTGGAGTTTTCTGTTAAGCAATGTTTGTTTTCTGACAACAACTTCGAAAAATAGACAAAAGGGCCATACAGGAGGAACGTGTATCAATGAGAAAACCTTTGTGCCAGATGAGAAATGAGATATAGTAAAAACTGGACTAACGCATCCTGTGGAGTTAGGAAGCAATAAAACGCTTATGAGTAAATTCATGTAGGGACTGAAGTCTGAATGCCAAGAGGAAAAGAAAAAAAACAACAACTGTGCTGCTTACTGTGTTAGGACATGTTCTTTCATTAGTTCTGTAGTGTGTAAGAGGAGGTGAGGAGATTCCTGGCTTATTGTAAGGAAAAACTTCAGAGAGAGAGAAAGGGGGCAGGCCTAGGCTTGTTGGTGGGGCTGAGATGTGAGCAGATGAAGAGCTAAAACAGCAGTTGCAATGATGATATGCTTCTAAACGGCCTCAGAAGTACTTGGAATGTGGCCCGCATATCTGATCATTTAATCTGCGGGTGTTAAAGAATAACCCACTATGAATTTTATTCTCCCATTCTGGGCAAAAGGTGGTAGGGGTTGAAGGACAGCAGCGAATGGCTTCTTGGCCTCCTGAGTGTGGAACTGAAAGGTGTTGGAAAACCAGAGGAAAATCTTTTATTGGTGCCTATTCAGTACCACAGTTACACAATTGTCACTTTTGAGGTCACAGATTTAGCAAGTTTTTCCACTTACAAAGAGAAAGTAACTTGAGGGAAATGAACATTTTATTTTTCAAGCACTCTTAAGCAAATCATTTTTCATGAATCTGGGAGCTCTGTGCTGTGTACAGCCAGTTTCAAATCCCAGACTCGCTCTCTGCCTGCAGCTTTGCCAACTGTAATCTTCACGGGGCACCGCAGGTAGGACATAACTCTCAGCACTGCTTTGTAGCAGGAGGAACTGAGTCAGAAGGGCTCAAGGGCCTTGTCTCTGGGCTTGGGAAGGAACCGTGAGTCTGGAGACCCACAACCCAGAGCAGAGCATAGGCTTCTGCTAGGGTCATTGCCCTCTTCTCTCACCCTGACCTAGCATTAGAGTCTGAACAAAGTCTGACAGATTCTGAAACTTCCCTGTGGAGGGTCAGCCTCAGGTCTTGGCGATATCAAGGGCATGAAGCTGCCAACTGTGGAAGGGCAGGAAATGATTAACTGTAAAAGGGGTATTTACAAGCAATATCAACACCACTCCCCACAGTTCCATCCTGGACCCTGGTAACCTTGGTGGCAGGGTGGCAAAATGGGAGGAGTCAGAATTTGGAGCTGTATAACTTGGGTATATAACCACAATGCATGCTCCATCACTAAGTGATTTTGTGACCTTTGAGCAAATTGCTTAAGCTGCCCTGAACCTCAGTTATCTCATCAGTGATACAGGGATACTCATATTTTTCTATACCAAGAGTTGTGGTAAAGGTCAACCACGAGAACACAGGGCAGTACCTTGGCAACTGAAGAGTGCTATACAAGTGTGCGTTCTAGAAAAATCAAGGGGCAAGGTTGACGTTCTTCACAGAACATCCAATTAATCGTAACATGTAGAAGGATGAATGATGACACTTCTAAGGGCTGTTGAAAGCTTTTGTGGATTTCTGCCTTTTGAGGGACCTGCTTATGGCCATAGATACATTTTTAGCTTTCTTGAGGAGGCACTACATTGCCCTACATGCTGCCATTTTTCTTTATAAAAAGTTTCCTAGGGGAGTGGATGTAGCTCAAGTGGTTGAGCACCTGCTTCCCATGTACGAAGTCCTGGGTTTGATCTCTGGTACCTCCTAAAAACAAACAAACAAACAAACAAATGAAAAAAACCCAACTTTCATTGGGAAGTGGATGTAGCTCAGTGGTTGAGCACCGGTATCTCCTAAGGAAAAAATAAAAAGCTTCCCAGACCTTCTTCTTTATGTATTTCATGGTGACCCTATCCCATGTAGGGAGAGTGAGGGCTTTACTTAGCAGGTCCCCTTAATCTCCCCAACCATTGACATTTTATAATTAGTTCCATCAAAGGTATCTTGTTACCACCATGAGGGAGAAAGTAGTGGTTTTCCACCAAGAACTGGCAAATATCATAATTCCCAAGCCCTGTGTTTTACAAATTCTGTAGCTAAATTTTATTAAAACAAACAGGCAGAAGAAAAATAATCATATCAGCTTGGAACTATTTTGGCTTAAGCTGAAATAATCCAAAGGCAGTGAGGTTTGTTTCTGCCTCCATCCCAACCCACCACATAAGACTTAATTTCCTTTTGCCCTTGCATGCAAACTGGAGGCAGTGTTGTCTGGAGGAAGTGGGTGCCAGGGGGAAACATACATCTATTTTATATTCACACAAATCTCTTCTTCAACTTTTATTACAGGTCTGTGAGCTCCCCAGGCAGGAGGAAATTTTGAATGAACTCAGCTTTTAGTGACCAGGAGTGGAAACATAAAAAGAGCTATTCAGCCTCTCTGGTTACAGAGATAAGTAAAAAGGGTAACTGGCATTAAGTCTGTAGTAATAGCGGCTCTAAGTACTGACCATGATTAGAATCTCCCGATAACTGATGCTGGGGAGACTGGAATATTTATCAAGCCATTAGGAGAGGCTGTTCCTTGCTGATAAGATGCCTACGACTGATGAGGTCCCACCTGAAGACGTGGATGAGCCAGGGCTGGATTTACAGCCATTTGCAGCTAGGGCAAAAAAGCGTTCGCCTTAAGAGCAGCATGAGGCATTCATCAGCAAAATTATGCAACCTGTCGCCTGGGGCAAGCCTATGAAATCTTAATAAAACAGAGTTGGTGAACACCCTGACATATAAGGTGATTGAATACTATGCTCAAACTTGGTTAGCAAGTCACAATATCACTGATTTGGAGGCTGAGGAAGTGGGGGTGTGGGATAAATGAGATGGAAGAGTTAATAATCTGTGGTTCTCATTTTTCCAAAGATCTCATACCAAATTGTAAAGGTGCCAGATTTGAGATTATTCTAAATTTTTAAAAAATGACATCACCCATTTTACACAGCTTCAGGACCTCATTTTGTGTTGTTGCTACAGTAGGAGAAGTTGTTGTAGTTCAGACAATACTAAAGTTAAAAACAAACAGCAATAAAGCAGTCACGTGCACTTTATTTTCCCTTTCGGTGAAGTTTTGTATCCACGCCTAACCCTCAGTACCAGCTATCACTCTTTGTTTTTTTTTTTGTTTTTTTTTTAAATACTGGTTGACTATCTCACACATAAATATATGAATTTAATTGGCTTTTAAGATTAAAACTTGTTTTCTAGATTGATTCTATTTTTTAAAATAAAATCTGTGATGGGAGGAAAATATGCTGACCACGTAGGGTAGTTGGGTGGCCTCCTTGGACAAGCCTCTGGGAAATAGCTCTTCATGTCGTTATGGAACACCTTCCTACTTTCCCTTTGTTGATTTTTCTAGAGCATGTAGATTTGTTCTTAATTAGCAACACAAAACTTCCCTCTCTCTAGACTCAAACTATGTGCTGCCCAACATTTGCCTAAAGCTTTCTTATGAGAAATAATATTTATGGAGGATTGCCTGAAAGATATGCAGTTATTTTATTCTGCTTGACATGCTAGATTTTAATCTCTGGATTGAATCAGACCATCAGAGAAATGACTATTTGGATAATTGGTCTTCCCCTCCCCTTGAAGAATCACTTTTCCCCATCTATGCTTTGGTGTTATACCTTCGGCCTACTTAGAAGAATTCTTTAATAAGTAGTCCAATATACTTTGCTACTGTCAGCCTGGCTTAGTGTCGATCTCCCACCCCTCCCCTCTGCCCACCCAAACCCTGCTCTAAGAGGAAGAGAACTCACTCCTCAGCACCAGGAATAGTGTGTGTGTGCGCGCACGCGTGTGTGTGTCCTCTGATGATCTGATGTAGTCTTCTTTCATAAGCACTCGTGGCTTCTCTGGCTTCTCTTTTGGCTTTGGCCATGAGTATCCACAGCCACCGTTGGGAGCCACCTCTGCTACCTGCCTATGACCATCCAAGGTTTTCATCTTGCTATCTCCTCAGCTGCAGTGCAGCATGGCTGTTCAGAGTGCAGACTCTGGAACCAGACTGCCTGGGTGTGAATTCTGCTGTCTTACTTTGAGCAAGTTTCTTAACCTCTTGTGCTTCAGTTTTCTCATCTGTAAAACAGAGACAGTGATGGTGCTTGCCTCTTAGGGTCATTGTGAGGAATTTAGGATGATGCCTGGCACAGAGTAAGCTCTACTTAAGTGTTAGCTATTCTTTTTATTACCCTGATTTGTCTCTTTTAAAAAATTATACTTTACTGTACAGATTTTACTAAGTCACCTCAAATTATTTTGGGAAGGAATGGGAAATAAACAATTCTAAATGTAAAAATCTAAATGGAGAATTGAGGTGACTATCCATTTACCTCAGCCAACATCCTAATTTTTGCTTTAGTTATCTGAATATTTTAGGCAAAAGTGCTATGTTGCCTGAATTGTTCAGGATAATTACTTCAGTTTCTCTACTTTATTCCATGTGCACAGAGAGTCTCCTTATTGCTTTCTTAAACTTAACCTCAGTGGTGAAGCAGTTGAAGCCACTGTGGCTTAAATGAACATTAGGAGTAATATGAGCAATAATCCCAAATTCAGTTGCCACCACTGAAGCCCTTTCATCTCCCATCCTATTGTGAACATTACCGGAGTGTCTCTCATGTCTTCAAAACCATAGTGGGATCCGTGACAAAACCACACCCTAAGTTCAAAACCTGCTTCTGGCTATTCTGCCATTGACCTGGCAGTGTGTGTACAAAGGACCTTGGGCATGGGACAGCGAATCTGCTTCCGACAGCCCGAGTCCCCACCCTGGGGCCCCACTCCCAGCCCACAGCCAGGAGGCTGCTGTGCACCTGGAGAAAGAACTGGCTCCCAAAGGCTTGAGCTTTGCTTGAGAAGCAGCAGGAGCCAAAGAGGAAAATAATGCTACTTTTCCAGTGTGCTTCACTCCCACCCAGTTCAGTGTCTTCCAGAACACAAGTTTCAGACACCGGATTCTCAGTGTGGTGCTGGTTTTGGAGCCTGGCCCTTACATCGGCGCTAAACAGATAAAACATTAAGCACCAGGGCGCTCCCAATCATTACTGCGGAATCCACAGGTAATGAATTCAGCTCTAGGCTGTTTAGGGCCAGTTGTTTTTATTTCCCACCCACGGCATACACTTTTCAGTGGTGAACTCTCCCTGCGCAAGACGAGGCTACTCACATGGTATCCCCAGAAGACTTGGAATGCCTCATTTCTGCCAAAAACACTAGCTCTGGGGCCTCTGAACCCCCTGTCAGGGGCAGGGAGAAAGAAAAGATAATCCAATAGCTGTCTAGCTTCACTAACTGGCTAGATGAGAGAACTCTATTTCTGTAAAATCTTTTCTTAAACCAAATTACTGACACAATTTGGAAAAATTTTCAAATCTATAAAAATGGATTGAAAGTTAAATGGTTCACTTTTCATCCCTTTCCATAATTATTTTAAATTGCTTCAGTATTTGACCAACATTTTCTTTAATTCTGACACTGACCCTGGGAGGCTGGGAGGCTGGTGGTTTGGGCCTTGTTATCTCTGAGCTCCGAGTGGAGAAGGCAAGTCTCAGAGAAGTTAAGTGGGTTTCCAGAGATTTCCTGACAAGCCAGCAGAGACAGAATTTGAAGGTGGTACCGGCTGCCTGGTTAGGTGTGGAAGCTTCCACGTATTCTGGGTAGTTTAAACTTAGCAGTCCCCTGAGAGAAAGATTAAGTAGGAAATACAAAATCACTTTGTACAGGGAGTTACCCAAATATTTTTAGTAAAAGAGAGATGCATGTACCCAATTTAGACAAGGTATCAGCTAGATGGATAAATTATGCAGCCCGAAGTGGGCTCTGAGCTGCAAGACTTTGGAATGGAGTAAATTCCTTTCATTAATGTGTCAAAGCAACTTTGTTTCATGTACATTTGTGATCCTGGGTGTGTGTGTGCGTATGTTTGTGTGCATGCATGTGTGTGCGAGGTGGGTGGGGGAAAGTTATAATATCAGACTCTTACTGATTGCCCTTTGGAATATAAAAATCATACAGTTTAAATACGAGATATTATTTGAAATTTGTTTCTCTGCATCAAATGACTGTAGTGGACTCATGAAGTCAGCTACTAGTTATTTCCTGCCTAGCATTACAAAGGCTGTATTGGTCTCTTAGTTCAATGCTCTGAATCATAGTGAGGGATTGTAGCAATTGTGTTTAAGAAATTATCTTGAAATATGCAAAGCGGTTAGTGTGGAATGAGCTTAGCTATTTGATCTTAAAATCCAGAAGAATACTGCAAACAAATGGAATAAGGGGTGAGAATAGGAAGAGTAAATAATTCTACTTGAATATAAATTCATCTGAGGAGGAATACACTATGGCAAAAGGCTGAGCCGAGGGTAGTATAATGTGGCCTAAATACTTAACAAGTTTGTGAATGAATTTCTCTTCAGTGATTATTATGTACCAGTTAGGTCTATTTCTGTTTTGACAGAATACCCAACCCAAACTAGGTTAAGTCAAGAGGGAATTTATTTCTGACATAACAAAACATTACAGCCTTCTCTGGTTTCAGGCAAGGCTTTACTTAGCAGGGACATCAGGACACAATTTATCTCTTGGCTTGACTCTGTTCTCTGTCAGGAGTTGGATTCATTCTTAGGCTTGGTGAGGTGGCAAGGTGGTTATAGCAACTACTGATTCTCATTACTCTCAAATTAAGGCCCAGAAGTTTCTCTGAGTTTCATGGCATATCATCCTCTCTGATGACTTTCCCTGACCCAGTCATTGTGGCCCAGCAGAACCTGAAGATCTGATTGGCTAGGCTTCAGATGCAGAAGGTGAGTTGGGAGTCAGTTTCGCCATTACTGGGAATGGGGTAAAGTAGATACTCAAAGCAGAATGGGGAGCTGGTAAAGGAAGTAGGGTGAATGGATGCCAGAGGGCCAAAACCCAGTATCTGCTACACAGAACACAGTCACTATTGGTAGCAATAAAAGAGAAATACATTAATACAAAAAGTTTAAAATGACATTAGTAGTAAAACAGTACCCCAATGAATGATTATTAGTCTTCTGTGTTAAAGGTATCTTTGTATCTTTTTGTATCATATACATGCTTCAGAGAAGATATATTAACTAAGTACCATGAAGTCCTGGTCCTAGTCCTGTGGTAGAAGTCCTAAGTGTTTTCTCAAGTTGTTACCAACTGGGTACCTAGGGCTATTATATTGAAATGGTCTGGGGATGTGTGTAGTGAGACAAATAACCTGAGTTGAATTAGAAGAGTCTTCAGGTAATACTTAGGATGATCATCCTGTACCTCAGCCTTTCTAAGGTATTTGTGGGAGTTGCACAAAAGAACTATAAATTCTTTGGTTCCTGTCTTACATAGAGCAAGAGCAATGAAGAAAACAAGTAGTAAGAGCAACATAAATGAAGTTGATGAACTCGGGAACACGAAAGCAGGAGTTGAGCACTTGTAAACCAAGGGAGAAACAACTTTCTGCACTTAGTCTATCAGCACCGTGACCAGAATACGACCAGTCTACTAACAGGAGTTTTGCATTTGCTCTTTTCTCTGCCTGAATACATTTCCCTCAACTTCTGCAATCCTTGACGCTTTCTCATGTTCAGGCCTCAGCTCTTCAGAGAGACCTACCTGGACCCCCTCATTCAGTCCTATTTCGTTAAAATTCTGTTTTATTTCCTTCATGGCACTTTTCACAATTTGAAATTACCATGTTTGTTTTCTTGTCCATTGCCTGTGTTTTCCCCCTGGATTTATGCTCCTTGAAGGCAAGGGCCTTGTTTATATCATTCATTTCTGAGTTCCCAACATCTAAAAAAATCTAGAGCAAATAGAGTATCAATAAATTTTAAATGAAAGTTTGGTACATTGAAATAACAAAGACTGTTGGATATTAAATAACCTACTTTGCCAAAGAAAGACAACAATCATTGTCACTTCTGGCAGGAGTTCTGAAATTTTTTGTGCAGTAGACCCTTCCGGCAGTCTGGTGAAGACTGTGGACCCTTCTAAGAATATTTTTAAATGCACTAAAAATAATCCAGAGGTTTTTTTTTTATTGAAATCAATTATATGGATAAATAGTTAACAAAATACTTAAACATTTGTGATATAGTAATATGCACTTCTTTATTCATATAGCAAACAAGATCTCACAGTGGATCTCATAAATAATACGATTTTAAAGTAATCATGAGAGTAAACAATATTTTGAGATATTTCCAACAGCTATAATATGGTATGAAAATGTGTGTGATTTCTATTGTTTACAAAGTCACAGGTCTTGCTAATACTACTATAGCTTGTTGCCTACAACTGGAATGCAAAGAAATGCTAAATTTCATTAGAGGTTAATGTTAATAAGGAGGTAACTTTTCCCCCAACCAAGTTCATGGACCCCCTCAATTTTAGCTACAGACCTTTTAGGGGGACTGTGAATGATAGTTAAGAATCCCTAGGTTAAGGGATCTGATGGGATTTAGAGTTAATTTTAGAGCAATCAATAGTTATACCTAAATCTCATCTGTAAAATTTTCTGGCTTTCAGAGTATTATATATATGCACACACTAATCAGAGAAAACTGTATATATCTCATCCATAGAGGTGGTTTAGTTCTTATATATATACATTTTCTTGCCCTAATAGAGTACTGAGTTAAAGGACACCTTAAGTCTTGCTAAGGGAAAATAACCCGACCCTGGTGGCCCTGGACATGTTGCTGTTTCTATTGTGGTTCTTTGATTAGATGAATGAGGTAACAAAAATTTATAGAACAGATGGTCTTACAGGGATTAACTATGTTTTGCTTAGGAGGTCAAGACCCTTAACATACGCAGGGAAGAGTTAGGACACCAG
Organism: Cabassous unicinctus; assembly: GCA_029593785.1. Classification (NCBI taxonomy): domain Eukaryota; kingdom Metazoa; phylum Chordata; class Mammalia; order Cingulata; family Chlamyphoridae; genus Cabassous; species Cabassous unicinctus. The sequence continues at coordinate 28,063 of JAQZBX010024690.1, forward strand.
ATAATTCCCTTCCACAACATGCTCACACATCTCATCTTCCTTTACATGGGAAAAGACTCATTTAATCATGTGTGTTCCCCTTTCTGGCAAATAATGAAATATAAATCTCAGTGGCCATGTTGCACTTATCTCCCTGGCATTAGGTTTTATGATAATTTCTTTATTCCTTTTTTAATAGCTTGCAATTAATTTCATGGGGGAAGATATTCACTCACCTACTACTAGTTTGGAGAGGTGAAAGGAGGATGGGAATTACAGATTTCATTATTTTTTCTCACTCTTGATCAGAAAAACATCATACTACAAAGGAGAGTCTCAAAAGTGAAGCAAGAACTCAGAGTAGTCTGTAGTCTACTGAAGTAAGACTTCAGCTTACTGGGAGATCATTTGGTGCACCTTAGCAGACACATAGAAAACTGCCTGTGATGCTCCTCAAACTAGAATGCAAGGCTATGTGAGTGGGCACAACCATTTTAATAAGGCTTTCAAAGATATGTTTAAGAATTTACTTTCCAAGAAAAACTGGATTCCTCAAACAAACCTTTTTTGATTCTTATATCATTAAGAATTTAGGAACATAGCTATAACTTTGAAATTTTTCAAACATTGTGAGTTATAGTCATCTTTAAAGTGAGCTTCTCTTTTTTCAAGTGTTCTCAATAACACCTGTATATCAGCAAGGGCAGGAATTTCCAATTCAGATTGACATGTGCATAGGTCAGTAAATAGTGAGTTTTGTCATGGTAACAAACAGCCTCCACATCTCTATATCTAAACCCAAGAATAGTCGATCTCATACATTTTTTGTATGTGGGCCAATATAAGGGCTTTTGCTCATCATAGTCACTTGGGGACCCAGAATGAGAGAAGCTCTGTCTTGACACATGCTTCCAAGATCATTATACCAAAGGAAAGGAATATGGAAATCATGGAGTGGCTCCTAGAGCTACACATGCCTTCTTCTCACATTTTATTGTCTAAAGAAAGTAGCATGGCCACACCAAACTTCAAAGAGTGGGGAAAGTGCAACTCTACCATGTGCCTGAGATGCAGATAGCAGGAAATATCTGTAAAAAGCCTTATGTCTACCACAGTTCACCCTCTGGTCACTATATATGTTGTTCACTGTCTGTGGAAATCCCATACAATAAGAGCATCAAGCTCAAAGGTCAAGAACTCTCAGGGATATGTGGTAGTCTCCATGTCAGGTCCGCATGTGACTCTTCTTAATCCAGTCATCTGTGAATTAGAAAGATGTATATATCTAATATATAATGGTGGATCAGGGAAAGAATAAGCTCAATAAATTTTAACATTCAAAGTGGGTATGAAAGGGACAAACACAATTCTGAAATCCATCTGGGAAGAAGTAACAGGAGCCTCCTCCTCTGGTAAATGCTCTCAGTCTTTGTTTGTCAGTTCATTTGTTTGTCCATATTCATTTTTAAACAGCATTATTGAGATAGCATTCACACACTATACAATTTACCTATTTAAAGCATAAATTTTGGTGGTTTTTTGTATATTGACAGAGTTGTGCCACTGTCACTACAGTATAATTTTAGAACATTTTTTTCACTTTATTTTGTACACTTAATAATTGAAAATATAAACAATTAAAATCTAAAAAGTAAACACAGATGAATAAATATATACATTTCTCAATTCAATGTAATGGAAACATACTTTTTTTTTGAACCAAACATTATGTTACACAATATATTTGGTTCATAGTAACGCATTCATACAGTATTTGTCCTTTTGTGTCTGGCTTGCTTCGCTCAACATAATGTCCTCCAGGTTCATCCATGTTGTCATATGTTTACAACTTCGTTTCTTCTTACAGCTGCATAATATTCCATCGTGTGACTAGACCACAGTTTGTTTATCCATTCTTCTGTTGATGGACACCTGGGTTGTTTCCAACTTTTGGCAATGGTGA
>JAQZBX010024691.1:0-30000 GCA_029593785.1 Cabassous unicinctus
CCAAATCCACAGAAAGGAAACCCCTCTTCACCCTCCATCAGAACCCTCCCACTCTCAGAGAACACTCCCTCTCACCAGGTTGCCAGTGGGAGTCGCAGCTCATCCCAGCCTTTTACCCTGAGGGTGGGGCTCAGCCATCTGTGTTGACTACCACAGCCAGGGGAAAAACTCACAAATCTTTCCTGAGCAATCCACCTCACCACCCAGCTCCCTCCAGATAAATGTCCCCAAAGTTCTTGCTCCATGCGCCCCTGGCACAGACCATTCATTCAGGATTCTGTCCCCAATCAGCCATCCTCTGAGAGTGAGTTAGTGAGTGCCCTCCTAAACTGATGCCATCTTGCCCATTCTCTTCTTATGCTTCTTGAAGTTTTCTCTTATCTGCCTCCAGTGTATTTTTAATTTTATTAATAGTGACTTTCATCCCATAAGATCTGCTATTTTACTATGTGTGCTTTCAAATTCTTCCTTGTCATCCTTAATCTCTTTATCCATCTCATTGAATTTATTAGGCAGACTTTTTAAACATCTATGATTGCTTGTCTGAACCTTTTTATTTCATTTGGAGGATTTGTTTTTCCTTTGACTGGGCCATTGTAGAAATTCTTGAGTGAGATTCTGTCTTGTCCTACAAGACAAAGGTTCATGGAAAGAAAACAGACCCTCTTCGGGTGATAAAGCAACTGTTTTTTATTCTTTGCTGAGTTTCTTTTTTATTCCATTCCATATGATTTATTGATCTATCTCTAAAACAATCTCAAGGTTACTCTTTAATCCTTTATAGTTTGATTGTGAATACATTGTGCATTGTTTATCAGAACATTGATTATAACATGTTTATAAATAATAGAACATGTATGTGTGCAAGGTTGTTCTTTAAACAAAGACCTAGGGGTAAATGGTGTCATGACAAGCAGTTTGAAACAGAATGGCACCAGCCGTTTTCAGCCATCAATGTTCAAGGTTTTCCTTGAACTCCATCAAGCCTCTGAGAACCTGCCTGACATGCCATATCTTCCCCTTTTTTATTTTTTAAATTAATGAATGTAAAGAAGATATCATCTTTATGTTTGAGCATTTTTATCTTGTGGCACACACAAATTAAAAGAATAATAACACATATAATAACTATTGATTGATTCCAATCATGAATATTAAGATGTGGGAGCCATTGAGAGGGTTTTAAATTACCAATAATAGATGTGATAGTGTTGGAATATTTCAGGTTGCTAATATGATGTTTCTTATGCAAATCGTGTTGGAGGGAAAGCAATTCCTTAGTTAAATTGGTGTGAAAGGTGTTAGTTAATTTTTGTTGAGTTATTTGCCAGGAATCATTCCATATATCATGGGTAATGGGGGTAACACAGATATGTGAAAAAGTAAAATCACAAGATAATTTTAACCTAGTATTGAAAGATTCTTGCCATTGTCCAATCCAAAGGATGGCGGCCTCTAGAGCATCTAATCTAGACATGATTTCACTACCTATACTGGTTTGAATTAACAATTCATTGATAACATTATCCATGAAAAACTCAACCTGATCAGCAGTTTGAATGGTTGTTATTAAAGCAGTGGCAGCAGTAGCTGTGAGGGCTGCAATAGCAACAATAGAGATGACTGCACCTAAAAGAGTTCCAAGGAAGCGTTTCACGTATAACTTTTCAAGAGCTTCAGTGAGGATGGGGAATCCAAATGGAGGTTGCCATTCTCAGGTCATGTTAATGGGTATCCATAGTTGAGCTTGTCTTTTTCAAACAAACAGAGTAGCTAAATTTAAAGTAGTAACATTGTGATGCATTAGACAGCTAAGATAACATGAGCCCAATATATCTCTGCATCTGTCCCAAGATTAAAAAGGGAAAGAAAGAAATGGATGATGAGTTTTTAATTTTCATATGCTTTAACAGCACAGCCAACTCATCCAGGGTCAAGGTCATGTTCAGCTTGAAGGTAGGTTGTTGGAGACCCTTCTTGGACAGATCCATGATAAGGTTTGATATTTCTTGCAGGCAACCACCAAACACCTGTAGAGGTAGAAACACATGCATAACCATAACCTCAAGTTATCAATGAGGCAAGCCCTTGCCAGTCTGGCCCAGCTTCTGGGTCTTTGTACCATACCAAAGCATGTTAATGATGCTGTGGTTTTATTGTAAAATGCCTTTCAATAGCTGAGTGAGAGTGTGCATCCCTGTTTAAAAAATTTTAAATATGTAAAACTTTTTGCAATTGATCATGGGTAGGTAGATCCTTATTCCCCCTTTTTTGTTTTTTTAAAGTAAGTTTTAAGAAGGTGATGTGAATATTCAACAATGGTTTGGCCATGAGGATTATGAGGAATACTGGTAAAATGTTGAATATCCCAATCCTGTAGGAAAAGATGGAAACTATGAAAATTGTAAGCAGGGCTGTTGTTAGTTTTGAGAGTTCATGGATGTCCCAATGTAGCAAATGCCTGTAACACATGAGAATGAACATGGGAAGAATGTTCACCAGTATGAAGGGAGGCAAATATGCAATGAGAAAAAGTATCAATACTAACATGTATATATTTTAGTTTACCAAAAGAAGGAAAATGAGTAACATTATTTGCCAAAGTTCATTTGGCTGGAGTCCATGAGGATTGATGCATTTAACTGGAATGGGAGAAGTAATTGCTTGACAATCAGCACATCCTTTAATACTTTGTTTAGCCTGGGAATGGGAAAGATGAAATTGTTTTACTAAGACTTTGGTGTTTTGGTGGAAGAGATGATGAGAAGCTTGAGCTTGTATAAAAACAAGCATTGACACCATTGCAAGACAGTCAACACAGTCATTTCCTTCAGTAAGTGGACCTGGCAAAGAAGTATGTGAACAGATATGTACAGTATAAATGGTCTCAGAACGTTAGTCAAGCAGGGATTGGAGAGTAAAGAAAAAGGAGTGTAAAACTTTATCATTAGAAAACTTAATCAATGCAGTTTGAATAGTACAAACAACATAGACTGTGTAAGCAGAATAACTAATAATATTTAAAGGTTGATTAGTAAAGTGTTGCAAAGTTGCAACAACAGGCAGCTAGTTCAGCCTTTTGTGTGGTTGTTTGGTGAGACAACACAAAGGATTTCCATCCATCAGTTGTTTTCCAGGTGATAGCTGCTTTGCTGCTGTGTGCAGATCCATCAACAGAAACAGTAGATTCTGATCGAATGGGTTGATGTGAGACAATATGTGTTAAAATGAAGGGTAACACATGGAATTGTTGTAATAATTTATCTGACAGTAGAGTGAATTTTACTTCACCATAAAAATCAAGCACAGCCAATTGGAAATCTAAGGAAGTAGACAAAAGGGTGTTAAACTGCCCATTGGTAATTGGAATAAAAATATAACCTGGATCCTTTCCAGTGATCTGTAAACAGCGTTGTCACCCCTTGGAGACTAGAAAAGAAAGGGATTGAAAGTAAGGAGTTAGAGACTTTTTTGGTGTATGTGCTAAGAATACCCATTTAAGGATACACACAGAAAAGGTGAGCTGTCTATTTATGCCTGTAGGAGAATGTGGAGTTAATAAACAGAAAAGATGAATAGGGTAATCAGGATCATATCTATGAAGATATTTTTTAGATATGGCAGTTGAGATGAGAGATAACTCTGTTTTGGCCTCAGGGGTGAGGGTTCTAACTGAAGTTAGCTGAGAGTCCCCTTGAAGAGTATTAAAAAGATGTTGTAGCTGATTAGTAAGAATGCCTATGGCTAGGCAAATCCAGTTAATAATGCCTAATAAATGTTGTAAATCATTTAAAGTAACAGTAGGGGCCAAGGTTAATTGCAAATGTTGAGGTTGTACAGTGCGGTTTGCAAGGATATACCCCAAATATTGCCATGGTTCTACTTTTTGGATTTTTTCCTGAACAATTGATAGTCCATTGTCCTGGATACAGTTTTAAATTTCTTGCAATAAATTTTGTAAAGAATCCTCTGTAGGGGCTGAGAGAAGGATATCATCCATGTAATGATACATGATAATTTTGGGATATTAATTTTGAATTGGTTGCAAGATTTGATGAATAAGGTACTGACAAATTGTGGGGCTATTAATCAACCTCTGTGGGAGGACTGTCCATTGATAGCATAGCATTGGAGCATTATAATTAATAGAAGGAAGGGAAAAAGCAAATTGAGGCTTATCTTGTGAAGCTAAAGGTATGGTGAAAAGGCAGATCTTTAAATCTGTAATGTTAAGAGGCCATTCTTTAAGGAGCATGGCAGGATTAGGGAGGTCAGGTTGGAGGGCTCCCATAGGTTGGATTATTTTATTAATTTGTCAGAGATCGTGTATAAGTCTCCATTTTCCAGACTTTTTAGGAATAACAAATATAGGAGTATTCCATGGACTATGAAAAACTTCAAGTCTACCATTGGACAATTGTTCGTGAACTAAAAGATGAGCATGATGGAGTTTCTCCTCTGATAAGGGCCACTGGTCAACCCAAGTTGGCTTATTAGAAGTCCAGCTTAAGGGCAGAGGAGTTAATCTGCCAGTGACCATTCCTGAAAATGTGGAATGATAACCTGAGCATCCCATTGTGAGAGAAGGTCTTGTACCCATAAGTTGATAGGTATAGGGACAATATAAGGTTGAAATTGTCCTTCCTGGCCTTCTAGCCTGATAACCTGTAAGGGAGAGGAACTTTGGTGGGTAGTAGTGTATCCACCTATGCTTTGCAAAGGAAAAGGACAAGATTCCTTACATCAAGAAGATGGCCAGGAATCTTCAGAAATTACTGAGACATCAGCTCCAGCAAAGTTTTACCAATCCAGTAAAAATTTTTCCATTAATAGAAATAGGTAACATAGTTTTATGACTTTGTAAAGAGTGGGTCCACAACTGCTGAGAGTTAGTGCTGCCAAAACTTCCTTGCTGTAGTTTTGTAGCAGATGTTAATTTGGGTTGAAGTAAGAGTAATAGCTGAGCTATTTTCTGTCCCTTAGGTATAACTTGGAATGAGGGAGAGCTGAGCATAATTTGAATTTCTCCAGGGTAATCATTATTAATAACTCCTGGGTGAACAACAACCCCCAAGCGGGTAGTACTGAAATGTCCCAGGAGGAGGACAAAAGTGTTGGTGGGGAGAGGACCCCAAACCCCAGTAGGAGCTAGTTCTATTTTATTTTGCTCCTTAAGGGTTATTTCTTGGGCAGTGCATAGGTCGAGCCCTGCACTGCCAGTGGTGGCTGCTTTAAGGTCAGTGACTCTAAGTCGGGCATTTCTCAAAAGGCTTGTGGTTTGTTCCACAATGTTTTTGTGTGCTGGGAACCCCGCTCCTCTTGAAGTTTCCCGACAAAGGGCATCCTTGATCATCAAAGCAAAACTTAATTGATTTGCCCAATGTTTGCCTTTTTTACAGCGAGGACATATTTGATTAGGGGACCACCCTGGTCCTCCAGAACGAGAGGTACAATTTTTTTTGTAGATGACCCCTTTTTCCACATTTAAAACAAGTGGCATTAGAAGTCATAATGGCGGGTAAAACTTTTGCTTTGTGAGTTTCAGTACCGACATTCTGCCAGGCTTTTAAAAAGTCTCCAATAGTGACAGCTGTAGCTTTAACAGGTAAAATAACTTGTTGACAATCTATGTTAGCATTTTCATTGGCCAACTCCATTAACAGTGTTTCAGAGGCCTGGTTCTTATCTATTTGCCTATCTATAGCTTCTTTAAGTTGATCAATAAAATCCATATATGGTTCATGTGCACCCTGCCAGATAGATGTAAAGGATTTTTGAGGAGCTTTTCCTTCAGGGATGACCTTCCAGGCTCTATGAGACAATTCAGAGCACTGAGTAAATAATCATTGATCTGCTTGAGCCTGTATTTGGGGGTTAGTAAATTGCCCAATGCCCAGGAGGGCTTCAAGGGTTACCGGTATTTGGTGATTAATATTACTAATATGTTGTTGTTCTGCTCTCTCTTGATATTCTGTTAACCAAATGCTATATTGAGCAGGGGTAAAGGCCGTACTAAAATTTTCCAATCAGCAGGGATCATGGTATATGTTGTGGCTAATGCCCCCAGTAATCCTTCATTATGAGGGGAATGCATACCATGATATTTTATGCTACACTTTAATTCCTTAAAGACATTATAGGGGAGAGACTCATGAACTGGCTGTTGTTGAAGATTTAAAACAACAGGGAACAAGGAAGCAGCAAAGTCACCCTCTTTTAATCTTTCTTGTAAACACTGTTGCATATGAGGGATGAAATTATGATCAGTTTCAATTTCATCTTGACTGACTACATAAGCTTTAGAAGCCATTGAAAGTGGTAGGTCTGGGGCTATAGGAAGGGTTGTAGAAGGTGGATCAAAATCAGAGTCAATCTGAATAAGTTCTAAAGCTGCCTTAATCGAACCCCACAGGGCTAAACGATCAAGTGTTACAGAGCCACCTGCTTCTTGATGATACATTAACTTTTCTCCTACCCATTTCCAATCCTTAAGATCTAAGCTTCCCTCTTTGGGGAACCAAGGGCAATACTGGAATAGAGCATCAAACAAAGAAAATAATTTTTCCTCCTCAACTTTAGTTCCTGAAGCCTTAAGAAGCTGAAGCAATACTTTAAGAAGCTTTGATTGCTCCTTAGAAAGCTGAGTTCCCATTATTTAGAAAGTACAGTGAGTCGTGGACATGTAATGCCCTGCTTCCCCTTACCAGGAATGAGACTGGTCAAGATGCTCCTTGTCCTCACTGCTACATCAGGTCCCTGTTTGGGTGCAACTTGTGGAAATTCACGAGTGGGATTCTGTCTTGTCCTGCAAGACAAAGGCACATGGAAAGAAAACAGACCCTCTTCGGGTGCTGAAGCAAGTGTTTTTTATTCTTTGTTGAGTTTCTTTTTTATTCCATTCCGTATGATTTAGTGATCTATCTCTAAAACAATCTCAAGTTTACTCTTTAATCCTTTATGGTTCGATTGTGAATACATTGTGCATTGTTTATCACAACATTGATTATAACATGTTTATAAAGAACAGAACATGTATGTATGCAAGGTTGTTCTTTAAACAAAGATCAAGGGGTAAGAGGTGTCATGACAAGCAGTCTTGGGACAGAATGGCACCAGCCATTTTCAGCTGTCAATATTCAAGGTTTTCTTTGAACTCCATCCAGCCTCCGAGAACCTGCCTGACACACCACAGGCCATATCTTCTTGTTTCTGTGTATTGGTTGTAATTTTGTCTTGGTGTTTCAGTATCTGATTTATTAGATATATTTATTCCTGACCTCTTTTCTCTCTCTAGTCTAGGACTCTCTATTTGATTAGCTTTGTGCTGTAGCCACTCTTTGATAATTTGTTCAACTTAATTTGGAAATTTGTAGTGGCTCATGTTTAGCCTATTTGAATTATTTCAACTCTTTTTCATCTCTTCTTGCCATTTTTCCCTTCCTGGTTGTAAAATAGGAGCCAAGGATGTGGTTGGTACTCTAAGTTTTGGAGGCTGAAGTGACCCCCTTTGCCCCGGGAAATCATGAAGCTTCTCTGACCTTACACCCCTGTCAGAGGTAGAAACAGAAATGCAGCTGTGTGCAGTATTCCAAGCTGTTTCATGCCAAGGGCATTTGTAGTGGCCCAGAGACACTGATTAACCTCCATGCCCATTCTTCCACTGCTGGGTTGGGGATGGAGTCACAGGTGTGGACAGCAAACTAAGCCATGACAGTCAAAACTGATTGTATTTGCCCAGGTAGACTTCAGCACCACCACCCTTCCCTGGCAGGGATGGGAATGGAGCCTCAGGTGTACCCATCATTCTAGTCTGTGCAGTCTGAAAGTGGCTGCAGTTGCCATGGGAGGCTGGGGAAACATCCCCCCTTTTGTCCTATGGGGATGATAGAGCAAGAGATATGTCCAACAATCTGGTCTGTGCAGGAAAAAAAGTACCTGCAGTTGTCCAAAGAGGCTAGTGCAACCCCCGCCCCCCTCCCCAGCTTCCTCCTTGCTAGAGGTGGGGCTGGAGCCTAGGCTAAGGCTTTAATCTGACCTGGTTGGAAAGAAGCTGGTCCCTAACTTCACTGTGATTTTCTATCATCCCCACTTCCCCTCATGCAGAGGGCAGAAGTAAAATTGAGATTTCTGGCCTCTTTCAGAATTGTACAAGTTCAAACTTTAGCTGTGCCTAGCAATGGCCTTTTGCCAGGTAAATTTACTAATCAGTGGTTGAAATCATTGCCTGGCCATATCATCCTTCCCTGTTTTTGGGAAATGGAGTTTCTAACTCCAGCCAAGCTAGAGCTCTTGAGGTGGCTTGCATTGCCAGTGGGGGATGGGTTCTGACCTCTGTGGCAATGAGTGTCCTACTCATGAATCTCCATTTCAGATAGGCAGTCTCCATCTTCAGTTCTTCCAAGAATGTTGCAAGATGCTCTTTTGTTCTCCTGCACCCCTAAACAGGTGATTTAGATAGCTCTGACTGATTACTAACTGCACTGTAAGATGAGCTGACTCTTGGAGCTCCTTACTCTGCCATCATCTATTGCTACCTCTCCTCATTTTATTGCTTTTATCTGATACCATGTTGGAGTTTATATTTTCATATAATTTTTCAGCTGACAATATGACAGAAAGAAATTCCTGGTTGTTGGAACATAATAAATATCATTTGTTGAAGTGTGAAGGACTAAGAAATATTTCCATTGACTTCCAGGGGATGTGTGATGGTGAAGACACTACAAAGAATGGATGGGGAGATATTCTTTTCCCCAAGTGCTTTTTATGTTCTTCCTTGTAGATTATGGCAAAATTAAAACTTGTCTTTTCATCATCTGCAACATTTAAGAGAACTAAGTGATGCTTGTCTGTTTGTTTCCCTACAGGCCTTTTGAACACACATGCAAGGTAATTTATTAAAATTTAAACTACATGTACAATCTTTCCTTGTTTTTTTTCTTCCCCTACCTAATTCAAACAAATTGTCAGGCTCTGCAAGACAGCATAAGCTGTTGAAAGTGTGTGACTCTTAGGCTCAAAGGCTCAGCTCCCTGAAGTGGTCAGATTGAGTGAACTAGACTCAGGAGTAGAAAGTAGCAGTGGGAGTGGAAAGTCCTAGACAGAAGTCCCTATAAGTAACCCTGTTTTTGATAGTTTCCTGGAGCATGTGACACCATCTCAGAGGAAAATAGTGGATCTATATGAATGACTAGTGCCCTAGCCCTGACAGGGTACTCATGTTCAAGACTGTCACAGTACAAGCAAATATGTTAGTTTTTAATAAAAAAAAGATACATAGGCTTGTTTTTAGAGGATCTTCTCCAATGTCTTTGATCTTCATTAACTGCTGCATATCATTGCTGGTATGGGGGTGAGTGGATATAAAAAAACAAATAAGTTTGTTTTCCCAAAAATTGCAGGATTAAGCCAAAAATTATTTACTGCATCCATGATATTTCAGATTGCAAGTGTGGGTTTCTTCTGGACTGGTCCTCTGATCCAGGTTCAGCTGATCTAATGTGGGCATGGTCAAGCATGAGAAATTAGCTGTCAGGTCACCTGAGATCCAGCTCGTCTAAAATCAACACAGTTGCAAGAGCTGGACGTCTCTCTAGAGTCCGTCATTATTTAACAACTTCATCTTGACTCATTTCAATGGGTTCTCAGTTTTCAAAAAGCAACAGGAGGGGAAGCCTAATGCACAAGAACTTTCAGTTCTCTACTTGTATCAGGTTTTTCCTGTTCCAATGACCAAAACAATCAAAATAGCCCACTTGGAGGTATAGAAAAAGTCTTCTGTCATGATGAAAGGACCTACAAAGACATGTTAAAATGGTGTAGGTATAGAGAGAGGAAGAAAGTGTGGGTATTTTTTGCAACCAACTACATGTAAATGCAATCAAGTGCATCCTAAGGTATTTTAAAACCTTTTTAAACTACAATAGAGTACACAACAGGACATGGGGGATTCTACCTAAGGTAGGTCAGGGAAGACTTCAAACAGGAAGTTAAGTTTCAAACCAGCTTAGAAATACAAGTGGACATTTAGGAGGTGGGGAATGCACCAGAGTTTTCAGGAAGCCATAGCTATTCTCCCAACACTGCTGTGCAAAGTAAATGGTGGCAAGGTGAGGATAAATTATGAAGAGATTGGCTGGACCACTGGGGTGTTTTTTTTTTTGTTTTTTTTTTTTTAACAAACCAATGTTATTGATAGATATTAATAAAACTTAAATTCATTCTTGGTGTACAATCAATGCTTTCGGTATAATCATATATTTTTTTATTCATCACTTCAATCATTCTTAGAGCACATTAATTTTGCAATAATAACAATAAACAAAAAAAAAACAAAACTCTTCACCTCTCAATCTCTCTATGCTCCCCTGCTGTACATAGCTTCTATTCTTTTTTCTTCTATCTAATATATTTGTATTTATGTTTTATAAAAAAAATTCATATATGCAATATCATCCATATTCATGTTTTACCTGAAGTTTGACTGTCTTATACAGTCCCATGTTACAGATTTTTGCTTTCTTTCTAATAATATACATGACCTTGGACTTTCCCTTTGAACTTTTGTCATACCCATACACTAGCACAGCTAGTTACAAACACAATGATATGCTTTATCCATTCTATTCATTTCCAAAGATTCACAAACAACTATTTTGACAATTCTGCACAGATTAAGCCTCAGCTTTCCATTCTCTTCTCTCCTTCTATTTTCTGGTGAACTATATTCTCATTATTAACTCCATGAGTTTACTCAATATATTCAGTTCATAAAAGCACAATCATACAATATTAGTCCTTTTGTATCTGGCTTGCATCCTCTGTTGATTACAGACTCCCTTGGTTTCTGTTTATTATGTGTGAATATTCTAAACTTACCTTCATTTTTGAAAGACAATATTGCCAGAAATATGATTCTTAGCTGGCAGTTTTTCTCTTTCAGTATCTTAAATATATCATACCACTTCCTTCTTACCTCCATGGTTTCTGATGAGAAATCATCACTTAATCATATTGAGTATCCCTTATATGTTATGCATTGATTTCTCTTGCTTCTCTCAGAATTTTTTCATCTTTGGCATTTAACATTCTGATTAGTATGTGTCTCAGAGTTGGTCTATTCAGATTTGTTTGGATGGGAGTATGTTGTGTTTCTTGTTCACAGAAATCTATGTCCTTCAATGAAATTTGGAAATTTTCTATCATTATTTCTTCAGATATTGTTTCTGCCCTTTTTCTATACTCTTTTTTTTCTGGGACACCCATGACATGTATATTTGCACCTCTATTTATGCCATTTTGTTCCCTGAGACCCTGTTTAATTTTTCTCATTCTCTTCTTCATTTGTTCTTTTATAAATTTGCTTTTGGAGGCCATGTCTTCAAGCTCATGGATCATTTCTTATGCCTCAATTCTTCCATTATATGCCTCCAGTGTATTTTTAACTTCATTTATTGAGTATTTCATTCCCATAAGATCTGCTATTTTTCTATGTATGCTGTCAAATTCTTTGTGTGTCCCGAGTGTCTTCTTAATATCCTTAATCTCTGTAGTCATCTCATTGAATTTATGAAGTAGATTTATTTAAACATGTATGATGAGTTGTCTAAATGCCTTTATGTCATCTAATGCTTATATTTTTCCTTTGACTGAACCAGATCTTCCTGCTTCTTGGTATGGCTTGCAATTTTTTGTTGGTGTCTTGGCATCTGGCTTACTAGATGTATTTATTCTGGGCACAGTTATTCTCTTTAGTTTAGGGCTTTCTTGCAATTTCTCTGGTGATAGTTCTGTAGTAGGAACTGAGGATGCAGGTAATACTGTCAGCTGTGAAGGCCAAATCTGCCTGCATTGCCCCAGGGAGCGATGAAGTTTCTGCAAACTTTATCTTCTGCAAGGGGTAGGGAAAGAGCTATAGCCATGTGTAATAACCCAAGTCATGCAGGCCAAGATCATCCATAGTTTCCTGGAGAGACTGATGAAGCTTCATGTCCCTTCTTCCTCTGTCTCAGGTGGAGATGGTGCTGCATATGTGGGAAGCAATCTATGACATATGAGTCCAAAATGACCATAGTTGCCCTGGTAGATGGACCCTTTGGAATGCCCAATAATCTAATCCATGTAATCCAAATATGCATGCAATTGTGCTGAGATGCTGAGGGAGTACTCTCTCTAATGCCCATCAGGGTATGTGGATGGAACAAGCACCAAGCAGTTCAGTGCTTGTAGGTCAAAAGTCCCTGCCATTTTCCAGAGAGGCTGAGGAAACTCCAAGCCCCTCCTAGCCTATTGGGGGTTGAGGTGGTTGCCACAGGCACCCAACAGTCCAGTCCCAGAAGACAAAAAGTGCCAGCCCCCTCCTATCCTATGGGTTTAGAGATGGAGCTACAGTGTCCCACTTCTCAGTCTATGTGGTTCAAAAGCACCTACAGTTATCCAGAGAGGCTAGGGAAACACTGTTTCCCTCTTGTCCTATTGGAGGTGGGTGTGAAGCCACAGGCACCCAAGATTTGTGCTTGTGTAGGCCAAAAGCACCTGCAGTGGCTCTGAGAGCCTGAGGAAACACTATCTCTGTCTTACTCTATGGGGCAGAGGACAGGGATGGAAATGGAATTGAAGGGGATCAACAAACCAGCTCATATGGGCATAAAGTACCTGCAATTGTCTGGAGAGGGTGAGGAAACACAGCTCCCTTCCTATCCTATTAGGGGGCTGGGTTGGAGCAACAGGAGTCTGAATATCCAGTCTGTGAAGGCCAAAATCACCTACTGTTGCCCAGACAGGCTGAAGAAACACCAGCCCCCTCATATCCTAAGGGCTGGAGGGGTGCAGATGGAATTGAAGGCACTCAACACAACAATCTTGTGGACTGAAAGCATCTCCAGGTGCCCAGAAAGGCTGAGGAAATACAGCTCCTCTTCAATCCTATTGGTGTGCAGGGATGGAAACCCACATGTCTGAGTATTCAGTCTGTGCAGCTTGAAAGTGCCTAGTGTTTCCTAGAGAGGGCGGTACATTTCCTGTCAGCTTTCTCTGCACTGAAGGTAGGGCTGGAGCCTAGGCTAGGGATGCAATCCAATCTGGGTGGAAAGAAGCCAGTCCATAGAATCACTGTGATTTTCAGTCAGGCCTGCTTTCCCTCATACTGGTGGCACAGCTAAAATGGCAGCTACCAGCCTCTTTCCAACTTGAACATGTTCAAACCTTAGCTTTGTGAGGATTGTACTATATCAAGCCAAATTTACTCATCAGTACCTGAAATTGTTGCCCAACCATCTCTTCCTCCTCCATTTTTGAGAAATGGAGCTTCCAACTCCAGCCATGGTATAGCTCCCAAGGTGGCTTGTGCCAGCAGGAGAGGATGGGCACCCTCCTCTGCAGTGTGGAATGCTCTACTCATGCAACCTCAGTGCAGATGTGCCATCTCCTCCTTTCATTCTTTCAAGGATGTTTCAGGATGCATTTCTGTAACTTCTTTGATTAAAAGAGAAACTTTAGAATGAATTCACAGTTGTAAAACCTTTTAATTTATTAGAAATACTCTTCTTGATGTTCTGTAACCTTTAAAGGTACATATTTCATTATCAAAAAGACCAGATGAGCACCAACTGGATATTATTAGTGATTGGTGGAACTAAAGCAGGAAATGATGTAAGCAGGTCAGGGGGATAAAACAAAGGACAGAAAAATCACTATAGGAAGGTAAATGATTTCTCTTCAAAACATAGCTTGGACTGGGCATAGAACGATGAAAATGAGAAAAAAATGTTCCTGCCCTCATGGAACTGATATTTTAGATGGTGAGGGTGGGGAGATAGTGAGCAGGGAAATCAAACAGAACAAAAGGAGGTCATGCAATGATAAATTAAGGGAGAAGAATGCACAGGGAAGAGCAGGAGTAATGGGGTGGGAAAGGGGGGTTAAGGAAAAGAGGTCATGGAATCCTCTCTGAAGAGGGCACACCTGAACAGTGAACCAACCTGTGGACAAGCAGAGTAAGATGAAGGGACAGGACAGGTGATGGTAGAAGTGGATGTGGGAGTGGTTTCTTTGAGAATCAGCCAGAGGCCAGAGGAGACTAAATGCAGTGAGTGAATAATAGTCAACGGGGTTGGGGGGAAGGTAAATGCTGTCACCAGGGTAAAGACTTTACTTTTACTTTAAGAGAACAGTGGCTATGATGTGGGGAAAAGGGTATAACAGGAAGAACAGGTGGAGACCCTGACAGGGACTCTTTAAGATGAGGATGTTGGTTGCTGCACTGGGGTGTGGGTGTGGGGGAAGCACTGGAGACAGATAGGAGACAGCTCCAGGACCTGCTCTGCAGAGCCTCAGAGGCTGCTGATGCCTGTGTCTGTTCCTTTCCTTTCCTATCCTTAGTGACAGTTTTCTTCTCCACCTTTCAGGCTATAGTCTGTCCTCAAGTTTCTGGTGGTCCTGGTCACCTTTCATATCCCTGTTCTTGGGAGAGAAAAGCTGAGTGGGCTCTTTGTGCCTGGGTGAGGCCTGTCTCCTTCAGTGCTCCTATGGGGTTCACTGGGTGAGACCCACAAGGATCTGAGGTGATATCTTTGGGTAGCTTCACATCTACACAAAAGCATCCTTCAGACTCCTACCTGGATGTCCTGAACCTGGCCACCAGCATTCTGGGAGCTGAGGAGGGAGAGGATGAGGTGGGCTTAGCCTATAGGCTTTCACTTGGGTTCTGCTTTCAGTGGCTTCTCACCCCCACCTCACCTATGCCTGTGAGTATAAATTCACAGCCCTATTTTTTACTTTCCCATCTTGTGCAAAGCTGGTGTGGAAAAGGGGTCAGTTACTCTCCTTTTATAAATTTAACTTCTACTTTGGGGGATTTGACGGCCATTCCTTCTATTTCCCTTTCCAGCCTCATTTCTCAACTCTACCCTTTGAGAGTATCAATGTATCCAATGCCAGAGCCCTTTCTAAGCACAAATCTGATTCTTCTAGTGAAGTCTTCATGATTGCTGGATCTTGGGGTTCATTTGTCTCTGGTGATAAGGTTTAATTTATTCTATGTTCACTTCCTCATTGTAATAGCCACATACAGTTTTTGTTAACAGTAGAAAGAATAAATAACACCAAATACCTGCAAAAGAATAATATCTAGCAACATGAACAACCAAAAGCAAAGATATGGATAAACTTCACAATATAATGTTAAGCTAAAGAAAGAGTTATGCTGTACAAATCCATTGATATAAAACTTAAGAGCAGGCATTCACAGTGTGGGTAATCAGGATAGGTTAATCTTGGGAGGGATAAACACTGGAATGGGACAGGAAGGATTCTGGTAATGTTTGGTTTCTTTTTCTGGGTGTTGTTAAAATGGGGCTAAATGAGGTTGTTTAAATAATTTTTCATCGTGTGAAAAATCAACAGTACATAATTTTGCACTTTCTGGCATGTATGTTATATTTCAATAAAATGTAAAATTTAGTGTGTCTTTAGTATTTTTAATTGCAAGACACACTGGAAGGATGTTAGATTACTTTGGAATTCTTTCATCAACTAGTCTTCCTGGCAGAGATGGGTTCTGTGATCCTGGAAGGATTAATGTCCTTGTCTCAGGGAAGCAAGTGGTAGACAGGGGATCAGGTCAGGGTGAGCTTCCATTAGTGACCCCACAGATCCCCATCATGTACTCAACAGGCCAGCACCAATGACTCAGCAGACCACACATCACTGTCATTAAAGACTCAAGGTCATTGAGCAACAGACCTTATTTCACATATACCTTTACCCTGCATCTTTTAAAAAACAGACCCAAACAGTAAGTGAAAAGACCCCATTGCTGACCAAACCCACCACTGACCTAATACATCTCACATCTCTGAAACTCCTGCCCCCTCCTCCAGACCACATAAATCCATCACAGATACTTCAAATTCTCAGTCATTTAGCTTACAGACTACCCATCTCTCACCCTGCAGATCATTGATCAGAAACCCCACAAACCAAGCCTTTACATTCCTACCCATGGGAATGTAGTACTCCTTTACCCAAAATATATTAACTTAATGTAATTGAATTTAAGGCAGAAATAAAGAAGAGCACATTGTTAATTTCAGTGTTTCTATGAGTTTCTTAGAGAGCATCCTGAGAAAACTGTTGTTTCTTCCCCTCATGTGCAATGATGGAGCCTTGTCATTTACAACACAATGTCAGGGCTCTTAAAGGATAATCTGGTGCCTGAATGTGGATGACCTGATGCAGAAGTACTGCCTATATCCACAACAGTGTTTTGCTGAAGCTGGAGAATAGTTGAATCCTGGTGTACATAAGAGGGCAAACAAAATATGTAAATTAGGTTTCCAGAAAATATTTTGTCATCTATCATAAAGACTCAACTTATGGTTTTCTGGGTTCCTTCTCTTTGATGTGTTATTTCATATTATTTACCTACAGTTTCTGCTTAGTAACAAACCAAACATGGTTCCCATTGGTCAGGTCACCCAGAGCCCACTAGCCTTAGAAATCATTGGCTCAGCTTGCTGTCTTTTTCTGCCTGCCTAAGATTACTGAGACCCCACCCCTGCATTGCCAGGGAGACAAGATCTTGCCTAGTAGCAGATGACTCACACTTGCCAATGGCCACTCCATCTGTTGCCTGTTGTGGAACTGGCCCAGTTTGAGGTCAATCCCCACCACAGACAATCAGGGCTAATCTTTCCATCATGGTTTAAGCCTGTGTCCAGGTCAGGGGTCTGTCCTGGGTGGGGGTCAGAGCTGATGCAGAGGGTGGAGGGGGTCCAGGAGAGAGACTGAGCACCTACATAGGATCAGTTGACCCTGCAGAGCTGTGGGGAGACCCCCATTCTCTGTGTGAATTCTGAAAAAAAATGGACTCCCATGGTGGGGGTTCCAGTCATGGGTGCCCCTCTAAGTGAGGTGAAGGGGTCTGGCCAGAGTGTGTCTGTGAAACATGTGCTCATGAAGGCAGGGTATGTATGGGTTTGGGCCCATGTTTTAAGTTCCAGGGAAGTTAGGTGGTGGGTGACTGGGTAATTAGTGTAGCTGAGAGCCTTGGTGATTTTCTAATTTCATCCCCAATTTTAAGGATGCCAGAATTTACCTTTTCAATGACACTTACTCCTTTATTTACCTGCTGGGAAACTGAGTGGCATGGACCTCCAATAGGTCAGCACTGCCCTTCTTTGTTGTAGGGATCTGGGCTTCTGCCTAGTAACAGGTCATTTGGGGTTCTCATTAGCTGTGTCTAAATGTATTTAATAATAATTATAATATCCCCTAATACTTTGAAGGCTGAATGATTGGCAGGCATTTAGTTCAGCTTAACTCACATAAGGAGTAATCATTTATATTATTTAACTTTTTATTTTGGAATAATTTGAAGCTTAGTGAGAAGTTAGTGAAGGCCTCAGTGAAAATGACTGTACAAAAACCCATTTGCCTTTCACTCATTTAAGGTAAAAAATTTAACACTTTAGAATCTTTGCTCTATGTCTCCCAAACTCTCTCTATTTTTTTCTTGAACTTTCTAAGCAAGTTACCAAACTGCTGCCTCATCAATCCCAACTATGTTAGTGTTTGTCAGCCAGATAAAGAACTCTCCTACATTTAAATAAAAATCACCCATAATCATGGTGAACAAGTCAACTCATCAATGAAGTCTTGTGAATTTCATTGATAGTGGTGGAACAGGGGTTGGAATCAAGAATTGTTTTATGACCATATAACATTCTACTGCTATTACATAAACACATGGAGAGATCAAATACTAATGCTAAGAGGACTTTTAGTATATTTTATGGTACAAGGCACTGTTCTAAGTGTGTTTCCTTTATATAGGTGTGTTCTCTGCATGACAACCACATGAGAATGTATTCTCATGGTTGAATGTATTAAAATTCAGAGTTTACAGAGGAAGATGCTGTGATGCAGAACATAAGGCAGAACACCAAATAGATGAGATTGGCCTCAGAGGCCTTGGAGGCCGGAGATGGCTGGAGATGGAAACATGGACATCTTCAGCTATAGACAGCTGTGTAATTATGAGGTAAAGTAGACAGTGTGAACAGTGAATAGAGGGTTGAGAATTGATTCCTAGAATGCTTTGATCTTTTAGAATCCTGTCAGATAAACTGGAGCTGTGCACTGTTACATCCTAGGTCATGGACATTCAGTCACTGAAAGTGAAAAGTAACAACTTATGCCCTTTGCCCTCTCTTTAACAACTTATATACCTGATAATTTTTGAGCTATTATTGCCACCTGGCTCTTTTTTTCCTCCAAAATTAAAAGTAAGCAAAGGCACATAGTATAATGCCTTCAGATAATTAATGTTTACTCATTTCTAAATATCTGTAATGTAAAGCTTGAGTGGGAGTAGGATTGTTATTTTTGCTTGAATGATTTTGTGCATTTAAACTCACATCCAAAATAAGTGATTTCTGTGCTTGCACATCCTACAGTGAATGGCAGGGTAAAGTTGTCTCTCTCCAACTAAAGTTAAGGATGACATATTTTATGTGTGCAGCATCTAACTTATTTTTTTCTACCACTTCATACAACCTCTTTTCTTACTTTAATGAATTCTAAAGTATATTTGGAATAGTCTCAATTTCCTTACTCTTGTTTTCACTGGTGAAAATAAAGAGAGCTGTTTAATGTTAATATTCCCAATATATTCATTAATTCACTCATTTATTGATTATTTCATTTGAGCAAATATTTTAACACTTCTGAGTTGCCAGACAATATTCCAGAAATACACTGGCAAACAGAACAGACACATTTCTATCCTTATGTAACTTCCATTGGGTGGAAGAGGTGAGTGACCAACAAGCAGAACCTCCTGACAAGGATCCTCTTATCACTGTGCATCTGGTATAAGTAGAATATTTAAAAACTTTGAGGTCATTGTATGTGAAAAACAAATTTCACTTTTCTTTCAGTTTATTGTTTTTACCTGTTGCCATGTTGGAGGTTATCTTTTAATAAAATGATGTAGATGACAGTAAGATACAAAGCAATTCTTACTGTGGGAACCTGACATATACCCTTGGTAGAAGTGTGGAGAGCTAAATAATACTCCCAGTAATTTCCAGGGGTATTTTGAGAATGAAAACACCGCAAGGAATGCATGGGTATCTATATTTTCTATTTCATTGCTTTGCTGTAGGTAATTATGCAATAAAAACTTGTGTTTTCATCATCTTGCAACTTTAAAGAGAAGATATATTTTTTCTTGTTGGGTACTTTGATCATGAATGACAAGATAATTTATTAAATCTTAAAGTACATGTAAGATATTCCCTTATTTTTCTTCTTTCTCTACCTAATTAAAATAAGTTGTTAAGCTCTGCAAGGCAAAAGCCATTGAAAGTGCATGACTCTTACTGTCTGTGGTAAAAGTCTGTGGTAAAAGTGTTCACATGGAGTGAACTGGACTCAGGGGAAGGGATTGCAGTATGAGAGAACAGTCCTAGACTGAAGTCCCTAGAGAGACCCTGCTTCTTGATAGTGTCCTGGAGCAGGTGTAACACCTCAGAGAGTAATGATAGAGCTAGGGAGTCAACCACACTGGTGTCCTATCCCTGAGAAGCCTGTCTTGGAAGCTATGACATTGCTTTTTTAAAAATAAAACAACATATAGCCTTGTACAATGGGTGCGTTGAGGTTTGAGAAAAGAGATAAAATAAGATTGAATTACTATGGCTGAGAGGTATATAATTATGACCAGAAGACATTCAGGATGTTACTCTTATGCATGTCTCAACCAGATATCACAAACTGGCAGGTACGCAAAACCAAAATCAACAATGTTTCTGAGAAAATGTGGATGCCATGAACCAATTATAACATGAAGAAATCAGTAACATTTCTAAATTGAAGGACATTTGGAAAGCCCCAAATATCCAGCACTCATAATTCTTTACAAAAAGCCTATGAAGAAGAGAAGAGAAGAAATCTTCTCTTTCTTTAAAAACCCTTGCTTGGAATCCCCAGAGGGGGCACAGTTTGCATTGCTGCCTGAATCTGTGCTCCCTGAAGTTCAGTTCTAAGACTAGAAATGACTCAGATAAATGCTTTTCTTGCCTTGCAGCTCAGTCTGTAATATCATGGTAGACATTTCTGGAGTCAGAAGAAGGAAACATAGGGACTGCCACTTCAATGCCAGAGCTGCAATTGGTTTCAGCATGGTACTTGCTCTGTCGTTTCTCCCAAATCCCTCAGTTTCTGATGGTGAGTCCTCTCAGTTCAGAACAACCCTTCCTTTGGTGGAAGTTCTGGCCTTTGTTTAGTGTCTTCTGTTTAAGCCAGTTTTGTACTTTGTTTTTTTGGTTTGGACTGGGGGCAGCAGTCCTTTTGGTTGCCCTATTGGTTTACAGGAATTTCTCCTGTCTGGTGGGCTCTGAAATATTTGGAGGCTCTTCTTTCTTTCCTTCTCTAATATTAGGCATAAGAATGCCTTCCTATTTTTTTAAAATCATTGCCCTAACTGAGAACAATCCCATAATAATCTTGGTGGGCATAGTTCAGGCACTTAAATGCTATTAGGGCACCCAAAAATTTATAATGAAGAACCTCAAATTCCAAAGTCTGAGACTCCCATGAAAGGATGAGGCAGTCACAGGCAAGACTGACAACAGATTGCCTGCTACTCCCAGAACAAGTTCTGTGTAACTAGGGACATCTGCTAACAGGTTGGACAACTAGAAGCACCAGCTCTCTGACAAGATAAAGAAATATTCTGTGTAAGGCATACTGTAAAACACACCATAAAACACCTGCAATAAATCCCATCAGCCTTTTTAGTTTTTAAGATTGCTGTGAATCTGAAACAATAAGTTGTAATTCTTCAAATATTTCTAATGCTGCACTGCAATCAAGCTGTCCATCTGGTTTTATGTATAAGAATTATGGTCCTGCATCATGTGAATTATTATCTAGCTGGACCTGACATACTAAATATAATCTTGAATTACAATAGCCATGATGAAACTCTTTTAGTGTGCCCAAATTATTGTATTTGTGCTCATAATTAGAAAATAAGGGCTTAAGATCAAACAGCATTAATTGAATAGTGTCTTTTATTAGTTCTTGGAAGTTTCCCAATTTATGACAAACTTCAAAATTGTCTCTCTTCAAACACAACTACCAAATTTAAAAAAAGAAAGACTTATTTAAATGCAAACTAAACTTAAAAAACTGAAACCACTAAATTTTCTAGGCCTAAATTTTTTAGTGCCTCCTTCACTTTCCTGACCTCCTTCTCCTCTTCATTCTAGTTGGGCAGAGTTTCCCTGTTATGAAATAAGGGCCCTGAAGCTCCTTAAAATCTATCCTTCTTTGCTCCTGTTACTTTTATGTAACTTTAAACTTCTATTAAAATAAAGTTTAAAAAATCAAACCTAATAAAGGAGGCTCGGGAACCTGCCTCTATCACCTATACTTCTTGAACTAAATCTGAACTAAAAGACATAACCAAGGAAATCCCAAATCTACTGAAGATCCCCCATAACAATGGAATGCATTCTTTAATTGCTATGCCCAATCAGCCAAAAAAGTACCTGATTTCAAAATTACTTCCTTAAAGTATTCCTTATAGATAGCTTAAGAAAAGTAAAAATGTAGCCTTGATCACCTTGTGACTGAAGAGCCTGGACTGACTGCTGCTGCCCTTGCTGCTTCTCATGATCCTAATGCTCCCCTTTGTGTTCCTCCCTGATATTCTTCTTCCCTGACTACTGAAATTTGGCAAATGCACTGTAAGGCCAGACCTTCTGAGCCTGCAGGAATGGCACCTGTGTAACTACTAGCCCTTAATCAAGAGCAGACTCAGGGTTATTGTTAAGGAATTTCCCAATCCAAAAACACATCCAAAAATTATGGGGAATTTAAACTTCTAAATGGAGGTCATAATCCAGGATTGCCTGAACTTTTCAATGTGTACATATGACTCCAAGTTTGGGTGAAACAAGAAATAAAAATTAATCAAAGCAGCTAAATGGTCAAAGCAGGAAAATTATATAAGTAGCCCTGAAAATATTACATGTAAGAATGCCTCAAAAAGTCCACCAAATTGCTAAGACTACATAATGCAAACCATGTACTACAGCTAATACTACAATTATAATGATATTCTTTCATCAATTGTAATATATATGCCACACAATGAAAGGTTATAATGGGGGTGGGCAGTGATATAGGAACTGTAATTTCTACATGATTTTTCTATATACTTACCAATTGTTTTAAAAAATTCCTGAGGACTTGTTAAAATAATACCAAAGGCTAATCATAAAAAAATGATGAGTCAATAGTCAAAACTTGTAAACAAGGAAGAATAAATCCTCTATGATTAAAAGAAGTGATTGTCTGAGATCTTTGGTGTTCATTCATGGCTTTCATCCTTCGCTGACACTTTTAAAGGAGCACTTCATTATTTATCAATGGGCTTAACATAATCTTGGGAAGTTGATTAAAAAACATAAATTTGAGTAAAACTCTGCTTCTTTAAATAAATGGGTTAGACTAGTCAAACATTTTTTAAAAAACTCTGAATCAGAGTAAAAAATTTAAAAAACATAACTTTACAACTACAGCCACTCCAAAAGGATGAGAAAATTATGAAAGAGTCCTTCATTGCCACTTTTAATGACAAACAATACAAAATAGAAGAATCTCCAAAAGAAAAATTTAAAGGACAATGGTTATCTATGTTGCAAGCAACAGGGACATTGGAAATGAGATTGTCCTTTTTTAAAGTAAAGAAAAAAGTGAGCACTGGGCACAGAAAAATCCAATTTAAAATGGGTTCCTCAAACACTTTCTTAAAAGATAAAGGCTTTAAAATAAAAATACCTTCGAGTTATTGTAGCCATGATGGTGAAGTTTCAATTTAAACAAAGTTATACATTTGAAATGGTGTACCTAAAAATATGCAAGACTCCACCAAAAAATAAGGTGTCTTCTTAATTAATATTCAAAATCCTTTAGTAGTTATAATAATCCTCAAATAGCTTCTTAACCAAAGACACAACAAAATCCTAATTAAAAAGAAGAAATACCTGCCACATTTTCCATATAAACATCTCTCTATATTTTTATGTAAAATTTATGTAATCTAAGTATCTTTTAAAAAATAAAAAATATATTTAAGCTGAAAAAAAAAGAATGGATGCAAAAAAAGAAATATACAGTAGGGCAAGGTCAAAAATTCAGCTCTTACATAAGTGAATTTTATATCTCTATGTTTCATCTTTCTATGTTTCTAAATCTGTGTTTTTTTTGCCTCATAGCTGAAAATTAAAGTATAAATCCTCTGTTTCTATACAAATTTTAATATTGTTAATTAAAAAGAAAACATTTATGTTTTCTGGGTTATAATGTTAGTAAAAAAAGGCATGTATTTTGGAGATGTCATTTCTTAAGATGTATTGGGTTACTGATCATATAAGTTAATATAGCTACTAGATAATTAAATGAAAAATATATATATGAAAGTTTACATTTAACCAAATTGTGTCATTATTCTGACAACTTTTACTTTGGCAGTAATTGTGTTTTGAAATATAAGAGCTTGAAGACATTTTCCAAAATTATTTTTGTAAACTTATTACATAAGTTAAACAGAATTTATACTTATTAATGGAAAAGACAGTAGTCTTATCCTAAAATAAAATGACTAGTTGTTACAACATGAGAAATTGATGTAAGTTGATTAAAATTGTTCCATTAATCATTCATTATTTACATCAGGTATAATATTTCCACCTGGTATAAGTATTTTATATTTGTAATAATTCATGGAAGAATATTCTTATTCTTGTTTTATTAACTATAGTCCTTTATCTCCAATAGGGTACACCATTGTACAATCCTATATTTTATACTTCAAATTATATTCTAGTAACATATACATCCTAAAGTCTTCCCTTTTAACCACATTCACCTGTGTACTTGAGTGCTGTTGGCTACACTCACAATAATGTGCTACCATTGCTACCATCCATTTCCAAACATATACCATCAGCCTAAATAGAAATTTTGTACAAGTACCCTAACCACAAGCTATCTTGTTGTAACCTATATTTTAGACTCTTATACCTAACACCTATTATAATTAGTTCATAATGGGGAGATGATACAATATTTGTCCACTTGTTACTGGATTATTTCAGTCAACAAAATGTGCCAAACGTTCAGCCATGTTTTCCATGATCATAACTTCATTCCTTTTTGCAGCTAAATAATATTTAATCATATGTATATACCACATTTTGTTTATCTCTTCTACAGTTGATGGACACTTGGGTTGCTTCCAGCTTTTGGCAACTGTGAATAATGCTGTTATAAACATTGATGTGAAGAAATTCTGTTTTATTCCTTGCTTTCAGTTCTTCTGAGTGTATACCTAGTAGCAGGATTGCAAGATTATACCGTTATTCTATATTTGTTTTACTGAGGAACTGTCAAAATGTATGCCACAATAGCTGCACCATTTTACTTTCTCACCAGTAATGAATGAGTGTTCATGTTTCTCCACATCCTTTCAACACTTGTAGTTTTCTGTTGTTTTTTTAAATTGTGGCCATTCTAGTATGTGTGAAATAGTATCTTATTATTATTTTGAGTTACATTTCCCTAATAGCTCATCATATAGAGCATCTTTTTAGGTTTTTTTAGACATTTATATTTCCACTTTGGAGAAAAAACTGCTCTTTGTCAGTCTAGCTAAGGGGTCTAGTTCATTTATCATATTATTCAAGTTCTCTGTTTCCTTATTGATGATCCATCTAGACGTTCTATCTATTGATGAGAGTGGTGTTTTGAAGTCTCCATCTATTATTGTAGAAATATCTATTTCTCCCTTCAGTTTTGCAAGTGTTTGCCTCAAGTATTTTGGGGCACTATAGTTAGATGCATAAATAACTATGATTGTTATTCATTTGGTAGATTTTCCATTTTGTTAATATATTGTGTCCTCTGTCTCTTGTAAAATCTTGAATTTAAAGTCTGTTTTGCCCGATATTAGTATAGGTACCCCAGTTCTATTTTGGTTACTGTTTGTGTGGAATATATATTTTTTAACCTTTCACAATTCAATTTTTTTTTTTGAGTCTCAGGTGAGTCTCTTGTAAACTGCATATATTTGGATCATACTTTTTAATCCATACTGCCAATATCTGTCTTTTGATTGGGGAGTTTAATCCATTAATATTTGATGTTATTACTGTAAATACAGTACTTTCTTCAGCCATCTTATCCTCTGGTTTTTATATGTCATATCTTTGACTTTTGCATGTCTTTTTCCCTTTTAGTTACCCTTATTGATAATCTTCATTTCTACACTCTCTTCCAAGCAACTCTTTCCTGTAATTTCTTTTCAGCCTGCAGAACTTTCTTCAATGTTTCTGTCGGACAGGTCTCTTTTTGGTAAATCTCAGTTTAAGTTTATCTATGAATATTTTAAACACTCCCTCATTTTTGAAGGACAATTTTGATAAAGAGTTTTGGTTGGCAGCTTTTATCTTTCAATACTGCATTCTTGTCTCCATGGTTTCTAATGAGAATTTGATACTTAGTCTTATTGAAGATATATTGTATAGGATGGATCACTTGTTCTTTCAGGATTTTCTCTCTTTGTCATTTGATATGCTGATTAGTGTTTGTCTTGAACTTCTATTAGGATTTATTCTACTTGCAGTATGTTGCACTTCTTGAACATGTATATTTATGTTTTTCATAAGAGGAAATTTTGGCCATGATTTTCTCAAGTATTCTTTCTGCCCCTTTACTGTTCGCTTCTTTTTCTGGGACACCCCCAGTGTATATGTTTGTGCACTTTGTTGCTGTCACTCATTTCCTTGAGACCTTATAGAAGTGTTTTCCATTCCTTTCTCTATCTCTTCTCTGTGAGTTTTCAGTTATCCTATTTTTAGGTCACTGATTCTTTTCTACTGTCTGTTCAAATCTGCTGGTTGTATGCCTCTAGTGAATACTATCTCTCTTCTATTATGTCTTGTTATCCCTTTATTTCTGTTATGTTTTATATTTTGAAATGCCTATTTATGCTCACCTATCTTTTTAATATCCTTTATTTCTTTAGGTATATTTTCCTTCATCTTTTTTAATTGATTGAGGAGATTTATTTGTAAATATTTGATTCATTGTTCCAAATTCTCTGTCTCCTCAGAAGTTGTACTTTTTTCCACAGACTGGGCCATATCTTTCTGTTTCTTATTATGGCTTATAACTTTTTCTGATATCTTGGCATTTAATTTTCTTGATGAATTTACTCTGAAAGTCAGTTTTTTCTTTCTTGTCTAGGGATTTATTGTTGATTGGCTTTGTGTTAAGACTCTTCTCTGACTGTTTTTTCAACTTATTCTAGACCTTTAGAATATCCTTCAGGATAGATCATTTAATTGATCAAACTTTTTCAGCTGTTATTCATCTGTTTCATGCCCTGAGTGGTGGACGGGAACTGGCAGCTGCCACATAGAGAATGCTAGAAAAAATTTTTTTACCTAAGTTTATCAGCTTCTTTCTCCCTCTCGTCTCTGGATGATGTTCAGTGTTTTTCTAGCCTCCTGAACCCCAAAAGGGTTGTTTCACTAGTTCATGACTGTACCATAACTGTTTTGGAAGCCAGGCTGAATCTTGGAGGAGCTCCCTACTCCACTATCTTCCCCCAAAGTTCCTACCAAAATGACTTCTTGTAATTTTTTGACTTTTCATGTACTTAGTTGTTTATAAGAAATGGATCTTCTCAATTTTATGAAAATTAAGTTTTTATCATCATGTTATCTCCTATATTTACTTTTAAAATATTTTATTATCACTTTAATTAAACAAGAGAAATATGTATTTTGTCATAGTAACTTGTGACCTTATTTATCCAAGTGTTCAACCACCTGAAAACTTTTTAACATCTTTACTTTTCAAATAGAATGCTAAATAATATCTTTTTATTTCAACCGGTCTTGGGGTTTTCTGGAATATCACAGAGAATTTGTGTTTTCACCATATAAAAAAAGAGGTGTAAAATATTTATTTATTAAGAATAAGACATACTGTCCCATTAAAATATTGTCAACTTCAAGGGATCTTCTGACATTCTAAGAATTGTATTTTATATGAACATGTTATTTTTAATATATAAATGTTATTAAGATATATATGTATTGCAGAAATTGTATATGGTTCCTGAAGATTTGTCAATGTCCTCATTGTCCATAAAATATCCTGTTAATAATCAGCCTCATAGTAAAAACTGGTGTAATGTTACCAGACATAATTTGATTTGTTCTTAAAAATATGGTACATGTCACAAAACATACTTTATTTTTTAATAAACTCTCAATAGATATTTCCTGTTTATAAAACAATAATAAATTAACCATAACCGTTCTTTAGCTTTTATGATTTGCCTCTTTTAATGCACAGACAATTTTTTTCTTTTATTCTCAAGTTTTCCTGAAAACACTGCAATCAGCTACAGAGTGAAATTCTTCACCTTCAAAAATATACTGACTCAGAGACTTGTTGAAAGGATTGGATCACCAGCTTATAAAAACATTGTTTAAAGAACTTTCACACTATCCCATTGGACTGACTCAACATTTCCAGAAATCTTATGAGAAGTTGATAAATTCATGAAAATTACTAACACAAGATTGAGCAAAACAAGGATTAATAACATAGGACTGAATGCATTGATAAAATATGATTATGTACTTTGTTAAAGACATTGCTGATATTTCAATATTTTATTTTTTAAATACAAAGAATTCCTTTTGAATTTCCATTAACTTATCAATTATTCATAAAACATTTATGTTTTTCATGTTTCCTTGTCCCCTAAAATTTGGAAACTCTTAATGAGTATTCTTATTTTCATGGAAATATTTTTATTTACCTAACCCCAATAATCAAATGTCCTCCTTGTTAATAAGATATAACCAGAGACACAGCTTATATAGCCAAAGTTTTAACTAGAATATCATAATTGAAAATAATTTTGGCTCAAGCTTATATTTTAACGTGACTAAATTCATACCATATTCCAAACATTGCTAATTTTGTTTCTTATTATAATCATTATGATTTCTCTTATTTGTTATGTCATGTCTAAGATAATGACCACAGCTACCCTCCAGCCATGCTAATGCACCATGCTAATGTGCCAACTAATGAACCATACTCTTGTAGCTTGTACTTGTACTTGTCTAGTAGATTAATTTTATGACATTTATAACAGAACTAAGCTTAATTTTAACTAATCCCTAATAATCACTCCCTTAAAACTGTCATTTTTCTCAAATGTGGCCAAACTCTAAACTCTGCAGTTAAACTGAAAAGATCCCCTTATGTGGGGCATAACTCCCAAGGATGAGCTTCAGTGGCATGGGGGGGATTAAAAACAAATGCTGATCAGTGATGCTTTTAGAGAAAGATCTTGATCAAAAGGGGGAAACAAGAAAAGAGATAAAACAAAATGGAGTTGCTATGGTTAAGAGATTTAAAATGGAGATAGGAAGCCATTCAGGATGATGCTTTTATGCATGTCTCAGTAAGTTATCACAAACTGCCAAGGTATGCAAAATCAAAGACAACAATGCTTCCGAGGAGATCTAATGCCAGAAAACAGGTATAAGATAAATCATTAAATTCTCTACCATGAAGGACATTTGGAAAGACCCAAATACAAACCAATGGCAATTCTTTACAAAATACTTATGCAATCTCCTTCTTTGTCTTTAAAAGCATTTATTGAAATTCCCAAGCAGGGACACAATTTGGGTTGCTGCCTGAATCCACACTCCCTTAATTTCAATTCTAAGACCCCCAAATAAACACTTACATTTCCTTTCAGTTCAGTCTGCAATTTCAGATCTTATCCAATGTCTGTGAATTTCATTAAATCCCACGAATCATTGCCGATCTTTGAGTTTGGGAGGATATCATAAAAAGAAATAAGGTTCAGTTTTCCACATTTGGAAATAAGGACCACTGATAATACTTTAGTTTATTGAAAGAAATATAAATCCTTTTTGTGCACATAAATTTGTGCACAGATTACACTTATAAAATTTCATCATTAATTCACCCATTCAGTCAACAAAGATTTGCTACAAAATGGCTAAGACTATGTTATTCTAATTTTGTAAAAACTCTTTATTTTGAAATATGTTCAAACTTATGAGGCAGTTACGTAAAGAAGACAAAACACACACAGACAACTCCAACATAACTTATCCCCCCAATACTCAAATGTACCAAGTTTACCATTTAGCCACATATACCATATCATTCTATCTATTCGTCTACCAATCCAACTATGTCTTTGTCTGTCTGCTTGCTTACCTATCAGTTTGTGAACACTTCAATATAGTTCTATACATCATGCTCTTTGAACACTTACCACTGTCATGTATATTTCGTAAGAGAAAGGATATTCACTTATGAAATCACCTTAAGTGTAGTTATCATGTTCCAGAAATTTAACATGGAAATATTGCAGTCAATTTTTTCCTACGCTTCAATAATAACTTTTTAAAACTTTTTTCCTTCCTTGTTAGATCTCTTCTAGGATTACTTATTGCATTTAGTTGTCATTGATTTTTTTAGTAACTCCTTCTTCTTATTTTAATTGGGGGCATATAAACAACATAAACTTTCCCATCACAACCACTCCCAAGCATACAATTCAGTGGGCTTAATCATACTCACAACATTGGGGCATTGTCACTCACTTCAATTACTAAAATTTTCCTTTCATCCCAATTATAAACCCTACACCCATTAGGTATTACCTCTTTATTCCCCTGCCCCCTACCCCTTCTAGAGAAGTCACAGACATCTTTTAGTGGCCATTGCCTAGACTTCATATACACTGAATGCTTTCTCTGCAAAAGTCACAAACACATGCTATGTGGCCATCCCCCAGCTTTTCACTACCTCCACATCTTTTTCTATTCTGGAAGAGAAGTTAAGTCTAATGTAAAG
>JAQZBX010024692.1:0-30003 GCA_029593785.1 Cabassous unicinctus
TGGGGGGCACTGAGTATGGGAACCACGAGCAACAAAGACATAAGACAGGAGCAACTAAGAGATAAAAGGTGTGAAAAAAAAGATCTGAAGCTCCAAATTCTCACTTCGAGAAGTTTTAAAACATGTAATTTGATACTTTTTAAACCTGGTGATCTGTTTGGTAAAGTGGAAGCAAGAGGAAGATAAAAAGGACATACCTTCAATCCAAGCAAATCCTCACAACTCTCCCTTTCATTTATATTTCCAGAATGTGACTTTCTACCTTCCCACCTTTAAACCTTGGTTGAAGCTCTCATTACTTCTGGCTTGGAATATTGAAGCCAGCAGACTAACCAGAGCAAGCCTGGTAAAGTGTAACTATGACCCTATCACTCCTCTTCCCCTCATTCTCTCTTCTGGCTACCTGGCCTCCTTGCTGTTTCTCAAACATGCCAGCATCTTCAAAGCTCAGGGCCTTTATCTTTGCTGGCCATTTTGCCAGAAATACTTTTCTCTCAGATACCTGAAATGGAATGTGCACCTTTTTAAAATTTATTTTTTGAAAGCTGTTTTTATTCTCATCACATTTTTTTTCTTTATTACAAAAGTAGTGGGTTTACAGAACAATCACACATGAAAGACAGGGTTCCCATATACTGGCATCTACCTCTCACTTACCATGCCTTTCTGTCCTCATTTTTAAAAATGTCTCCTATCATTGCATATATTTGTATCTGCATATGTATATTCTCCAAAAATTTTTGAGCAACTTCAATTCATAGTATTAAAATTAGGGTAGACATATTACTGATATTAAATATCATAAGACTAATTATTGCCTTCTTTATAATCCGTAAATTAGGTGGGGGATAATTGATGTTTATATATATACATATTTTTTTCATATTCAATATGCTACCAAATATGTTTAAACATATATGGAAACATTTCCTAGGAAATAAAAGTCATCTCTAGTTAGTGAGCTTAAGAATGACTTACCATCTTTCTGGATTTTATGTTTATGTTAAAATAGACATAGAGTATATCTATTTTTGTTACATTAACAATTTATTGTCTTTAATCCATAAACATTGCCATTTTTAAAAAAGTTAAATTGTACTAAAGTTTTATATAAAAATAAATAACAGTATCCTGCTCTTTTCCTTCTACCCTTAAGTTTGCTCCCCAGAAGTAATGATTCCTCTTTTAGTCTAGTCTTTGGTTATTTATCTCCATTGTATAAAATAATAAACATATACCTCTGTTTCTTGATTTATCTATTTTAAAACCTTTTTATTGATTTCCTCTCATGGAAGATAAAGATTCTTTTTCATAGCATCCTCCTAACTTCTCATTCACATCCTTTGAAAAGTTCAATAAAAAATTTCATTAAACAGGTTGTCACTTTTCAGATTATGTGATGATATAAATGTTGTCTACCATTAAGCAAAGTTGTTTAAAATGTATGTTTTATTTCCTTTATCACTCATTTTCCCTGAAATTAATATTTGTCTATTTTTCATTTGTTTAGATTTCTGTGTATCTATTTTTATGCATTATCAAGAACATTACTTTCCAAAAATTCCATTCAATCAGAGATTCTAGCATTTCCATTTTTCCCTGAAGACCATCCTTATGAAGTCCTCTATCCCATTGTGACAGCCTGGGCCCTAAGCTTCCCAGGCCGGCTCTACCTACAATCACACCTTGGAGACTTCCTGTCCTTCAGAGAAGTCCCTTTCTTCCCTTCTGTTACATCATGTTTCTGCTTTCTTTTTTATTCTCTTGTTTTTCTGGGGCACATTTTTCAGTAGCTTCATAAAAAGGGGAAATAAGCAATATATTTCTTGAGTCTTAACATGCTCAAATTTGAATTCATTTTACCCTCATGGTTATTTCATAAACAAGCTGAACCCAGAATTCTAAATAGAATTCATGTTCCTTAAGAATAGTGAGGGCATGACTCCATGATTTTCTTTTGTTGCTATTGAGAAGTTCTGTGATATTATGCCATCCATTCTTTTGACGGGACCTTTATAAAGCTCTGATGATTTTAAAAACTTTTCTTTATCCTTGTCATGATAAATATTCAAAATAGTATGCTTTGATGTAGGACTATTTTATTTGTTTGTGTGTGATCACTTGTGAGCCCTTAAAATTTAGAGATGCATGTCTATCATTTCCAGGATATATTCTTGCATTATTTCTTTGGCAATTTTCCACCTATTTTTATTACGCTTACTTTCTTTAATTCCTATTACTGATATAATGCATATTTTGAATTACTTTTTGATTTTTTTTCCAAAGACCTTTTGGTTCTAATATCTAATAGTTTTCCTTGACTTCACTTTCCATCCCTTCTATTTTCTTTGTATTTTTAATATCCAACATGCATTTCATGTTCTCTAACTGTCCTTTATTCTTAGTGTCCTATTATTTTGTTAATGTACTATTTTACTTCTCTTGCTGCATGGCCTGACAAGGCTCTACATGAGCTGGCACCAGCTTTTTGTACATTTCGTTCCTTGTCATACTTTAGGTCTTAGCTTAAAAGACAGTTCCACAGTTTCTTTCATAGCAATTTAAATTTGAATTTTGTAACTACTAATTCATTTTTGTGCTTTCTTATCATCTCTTTACCCTGTTAGAATGTTTCTTAATGGTACCAACTCTCTTTTGCTTTTTTACTGTATACCCTGGTATACAATAGAGTGCCTGGCTCATAATATATATGGGTTAGTGTTGATGAGAACAGGCATAAAATGATTCAAAGCAGGAAATAATATATTAGGTGAAGTAATAACTATATAAAATGAATGTTTTATAGGTAGAAATTGAATGTACTGAATGAGTGGATGCAGGAGAACCTGTGAGGATCAGTAAGATATAAAGAATCAGGAAACGTAAAAAGGAGAAAGCCAGAGTGCTTATATTCTTAACAACACAAGAAATTGATGAAGCAAGAACAAAACTGGGAGGTGATCAAGACTGAACTAGAGGCAATTATGCAGGCCCAATTCAGAGTTGGCCTGGCTACTAGGTCCCATCCTCATTATAATGATATTAGGGTGAAAAATGCATCTTTCAAATGAAATAAATGGTAATTAAGTATGTCGTACCCAGAGATCATGCTAACTTCACCTTGGAATAACCTTTTGAGAAGAAATTATGAGGGGTTTGTGTGGAGCATAATGAAACGGCATTAGGTTGTAAATAAAATACATTGCACTGAGCTGCAATCCAGGGAGTTTCCTGGTTCCTCTAGATTCGCTGAAACTCCTGCAGATATTCTTGTAGTCAGTGTGAAGGCACCACATTACTTCATATCTTTTATTTGGTTCCTTTTTTTTTCAGGGAAGGTAAACCCTGGGCTGAAAGATAGAATGGCTCCTTCTTCTGTTGGCTTTTGTCAAATAGTTTGTGATGAAAGCAGCTGTAGCAGCTAGCTGTTTTCTTAACAAGCTGATGCCGCCATGGAAAATAATCACCATATATGGAGTTAAAGAAGGCAGAGGAGGTAGTCGATAGCAGCTACCAAAAAGTTCTTTTGAATGAGTTCAGAAAGGTATCACTTTCTGGATTTGTCCAGCAGGAAGCTACCTGATCTTGTGAAGGTCATTTCAGCTTTGAATGCATTAGCTTCCTGAGAATTGTACCATTTGTGATCTGATATATAGCATTTTTGAAGAAAACGTCATAAAGGAGAATAAAGTAGAATGGATCATTACTTAGATAGAATATAAAAAGCAGTCTTGGAATTGAACTGAGTGGATGGCAGAACAAGGTGGTGGCATTATTATATTTCAGATATCACCAGGACATGAAACACAGTAAGAGGTTCAATAATCATTTTTGAAGTAATAAAATATTAATGTTAAATCTGTAGGGATGCTGATGCCATTTTGACATAGGGAGAGCCTAGGTTCAGGTTCCTTCCATTCTGGGAAGTTTTTTTTGCAAGAAGAGTTCAGAGTGGTGTATAGGATTGAGAAATTTTATGAACGAGAGAGATAAAGTTCCAGAGACAAACTTCTAACAGGCATGAAAAACTATAAGGAAGTTATAAGTAGAAAATCAATCATGGGATAGATCTGGATCATTAATTAGAATTAAAGCAGCAAATACGTGATTACTTAGACACTTTGAAAAAGAAGAATTATTGCCACTAGGGACCGTTTGAGGTTAAAGTTGTTTCAAATGGAACTACTTATTTAGGAAGTAATATAAGTTTCATCCTTTCAGAGGGAGGGCCACTGGCACACACATCCAGTAAAAGCATTTATTCTACAGAGCATTACTTTATTCTGACTCATTCATTTTATTAACCGTTTATCTCTTGGGGAAATTGTTTAAATATTTAATGTTTCTTCATATTTATTATGCAGCCAGCCAAAGACTGCTGGGTTTCTAAAGGAACTACAGTATCTCACCACCCTGATTGTCTGTAAGTTCATATTCTTATCCAGGAATTCTGCCTGTAACCCTGCAAACTCATTTTTTTGTTTTATGGTTCTTTATGGAAATAAGGACACTGCAGCATAAGTTATTTCTTTTCTAATAAATGACAACTATTATCAACTCATTCTTATAGTAAAATGAGTTAATAAACTATTTTCTTCTAGCCTTGCTCTAAAGGCCCATCTAGTCTCCCAAACTCTTGATAACTGTCACAGCTTTTTCAAAGTCTACTTGGGACTTTGAATATCAAATGCAACACTCTTTAGAAAACCTGGAGAACAATGACTATTTAGAAATGACAATTTTCTCATTTTTAAATAGTTGAGAGTATTTTGTTTGGTTTTTGTTTGTTTTAACATGAGCTCATTGTCAACCCTGCACCCACATAACAACAACAACAACAACAAAAATCTAAGGAAATAAATAATGGGCCCAGGAATTTAACTGGTTTTGAAATTACATTTATTCATCTATTTCAAACCTAAAATATGGAAGAGTGAAAACTCAAATAGCAATATATCCTAAAAATCCCTCTCTTTGAAATATCTAGTATTCTATTTGATGGACTCCATGTTTCCAATATCAAGCAAAACCTATTCCTCATTAAATTATGATATAAAATATAAGGGATACTCTCTGTGGGAAAAACATGCCAAGATACAGGATTTGTATATATTTGGCAGGGAAAGATTTTGAATTAGTCTGAGAAAAGTCCAGCATTTTTGAGCCAGCATTCTATAGCTGATCTTTCAGTTCTTGATGCTGGTTGCTTGTTTCCTTGTTTGCTCTTCCCAGCCTATATCTTTTAGCAAAACCTTCTACATTTTCCTAAACCTAGGATCTTATTTCAGTCATTTGCCATTACACCAAGCTTTAGAAATTTTTCCTCATGCTATTGAAACTTTGAGTTTCATAGTTAAAATTCTACATAGTTTATTCATTTTGTATAGTTGGGGTTTGGCTATTTATATGATGCTGTTTCAACTTCAGATTGTAATGATAGAATAGAATTCAAACCCTGATTTTACCAGCTGTTTGAAATTTGGACAAGTTCCTTTTGCTAAACTTCAGTTTCTTCATCTGTAAAATGGAAAAATCAATACCTATTTCATAGTATTGTTGTGGTAATCTAGTGAAATAATTGGTATAAAAGGACTAAAGATAATACTGGCAATGTTAAGACTACAAAATGCTAGTTCCCTTCTTTTTTCTCACCTGATTTCCTTCCCTCAACTAAAATTGGGTCTTACTTTGTCAGTAGCTACCACAAAACAGGCAATAGAATATGGTTGATACAGCCTGAAGGCTGTGGTTGTTCTTTTAAACAATCTAAAATTGCTTAAAATCCTGCAAAATAATTCTTCAAAAATAATTGGTTTTCTAAAGTTCCCTCCAAGGTCTTGAGTTAACATGATTTCCCCATTATTTGCTAGAATCATCTAGTAAAAATGGAAGTTATAAGTAGAAAGATTGCTGAGATTATCATTATGTAAAATATAAATAAATGAACACACATATATATGTATATACACTAAAATGAAAAGAAAACGGCAGTAAGTATTTGGCACATATTGGTATAATTAGAAGGCACTGTTTTTATACCTCTTAACTTTGACAAAATATTAAGTTCATTTCACACTGGATTATTAAGAGGTTGCTAATATAAAGGCAGACTCTGTGGAACAGGGGCATGTATATTTGCATAACAGATTGAAGGAAATAATGAGAGAAACAGTTCTTACCTCCTATCTACTGCAGCAGACACATCTTAATAGAGGTGAAAGAAATACTTTTCTTTTTTAAAAGCCATTTTAGGAAATGGTTATGGACCTCCAGGGTAGAGCAGGGAGGCAGATCAGGAAATATTTATGCAGACAAGGGATGCCTATAAAAACTGTAGAACATTGATCACAAGGGATTGCAGAATTAACCTGACACCAACTCAAATTGGAACAGGACAATGGCTGCCAAGGGTGTGTATTTTCAAGACAGCACAGACCAGTGGCTTATAGGCAACTGCTGGAACATAAAACAAAGTCGATGTCTTAAGGATTCAATCACGTATTCATGCAAACTTCACTTTTAAATAATAATGAGAGTTGTAAGGAGCCTGAAGACCCATAACCCAATTCTCTCACTTGCCTAAGTCACTCTCTTGTAGTAAGTGAGGAGAAGCTCATTCAATCTTGAAGTCTATAAGGACACTGAAGCCGTAATACTCCAAATGTGCCCCCAGTGGGGTGAAAATTCGAATGTGTTTCCCTGAATGTAAAAGAGTCAGCAAAGATTTTAGCACTAGGAAGAAAAAAGTCCCATTGAACACATGTCCTTGTATTCTTCAACTCACATCACCAACAACAAGGTCAGACAGACAAAATTGTGAAATTTCAGTGCCTTTGCACTGTCCTCAAATGGGTGCTGCTCAGGCCCCCACTCTGACTCCTGATTTCCTGAGTACTGTAGCTCCATGTTGTTTCCTCTCTTGATGCCCAAACAAACTTACTTTTAGGTAGTTGTCACATAAAATGGAAGGTGGTAAAAGAAACCAATCTGCATGAAGGATTTAATGACATAATTGTGGAATTTGTGCTTCTTTTCTAGAAGGGGAAATAAACCCCAGACATGAGAGATAGGCTTCTGGGAAAATATTTCTGATTGTAGTACTAAATCACTCTGTACAAGTACCCATCTAGAACCCAGTGATTGCAAACATGAGTGACTTCACAGCAACATTCTGTTGAAGCTGGTAGGGAGGTACTTCACAGGAGGAGAATTCAAATTTGCTTTTGACTGCATGCTTTAGAGAAAAGGAAGCTCTGGCATAGAATGGAAAACAACTATGGAAACCCTCTCTCTCAAAGTGTGCCAGTAATTCAGTTACTATATAATCAAACAGAAATTGGTTAAATATTGCAAATCACAGTTTCTTATTTTATCGTTATGTGGAAAGGGAGGAAAAAAGAATAATTCTCAATAAAGATAATGTTATTTGATTAAGCAAGAGAGGTGCATTCCCCACATTATTATTAATACCAGCAGAGCCACTGCTGTTGATTACTACCTTATTTACCAAATTAGAGGTTAATCATTTTGCTGTGATAAATTGCCCATTCTGGAAAATGACTTCACCCTGACAAACCATTTTAGCAATATTTAATATTTTGTTGCAATAACCTGAAAGAGTTAAGGCACCCCTTAAAAGGCCAGCAAACAAGAACCATTAGGAAGAGACTTATGTGCTGCAAGAATCTGATTCATTATGTAAAATGGTGCATGAACTCTGTCTCCCTAATTCCA
Source organism: Cabassous unicinctus (assembly GCA_029593785.1). Taxonomy (NCBI): domain Eukaryota; kingdom Metazoa; phylum Chordata; class Mammalia; order Cingulata; family Chlamyphoridae; genus Cabassous; species Cabassous unicinctus. Next base: position 7,735 of record JAQZBX010024692.1, read on the forward strand.
GGAGGGCTTTTTGAAGCAAATGGAAATTTTGTGCTTGCATTAAGTCTAGCGTATAGATTACTGCAGATGAATCTAAAATTTTGGATAAATGACTTTAAAAAGAAAGAAAGAAAGAAAAAGGGAGAGAAAGAGAGAAAGAGAGAGAGAGAGAGAAAGAAAGAGAGAGAAAGAAAGAAAGAAAGAAAGAAAGAAAGAAAGAAAGAAAGAAAGAAAGAAAGAAAGAAAGAATACACCATACAGATGCCCCAAATCTGAAAATACGACATAAGTATATCTATTTCTTTAGTCCCATTTATAGGTTTTCCAATAATTTGAAAATAAACAAAACCTTCTGGCTTTCCATGTCTGTGGGGAGTTTGGGACTTTAGGTACACATATTTGAGACTCTTTTGCATAAATCTGCATATGTTTACATGCAATGACAGACATACTGCCGTTTCGCAAATGTGGCTAGGGTAATTTAATCTTCTGCAACATTTTGCATAGCATATGTAGGTGTAATATGCTCAAAAACATTACCTGAATATATGCAAAGTACACTTAGCTCATGCTTACATAGTTCTCATATCAAAAGCTGCAGTTAGATCTGAGATAATATTTTGCAGCCTTACTTCTGTACATTTAAAGAGCTCAAATTAAAACAAATTACCCATAACAAGAAATGATGTTTTTTGTAAAATTTAAAGTAAAAATACTTCAGATATGTTTATTGTACATCCTTGAGCTAATTTGTACTTTGTTAGCTATCTTCTTGGTTTTACTTTGCAATTACTACGCTTTTTCTAAGTTATTCCACTATTTTGAGTTAGAATGATTAAAAATTGTTATAACAGGGATTCTAAGAGCATTTATTACTAAACAGTAAAAATAATAGATGCAACATTAGTCTAAGTATAAAGTATCTGAAAATATAAAGCACCTATATCATTTTTTTTAAAAAAAGAGATATTTTTAAATTTATAAAATGTATTGAATTGTATGAAACAACATGCATTGTCATTTGTGTTATTAAAAATGTGCACCTCTTTTTTTTAATCCTTTGGTTTCATAGACTAACTTTTTCTTACAAATTCCATAATTTGCATAAGTATTTAATGTTTTGTTTACCCAGGAAATAAATGTTTATTGTAGAATATTATAAAAATAAAAGTGAGCAAAAATAATAAATAGGAACCTGTAATCCTGACATCTAAATATAAGCACTGTTAATAGTCCTTTCAGATTTTTTCTGTCATTATCATAATTTATTTCTACAAAACATGATCACACTGATTTTTCCTCTAAATAACATATTAAACAATTTCTATGTCATTTAAGTAATATTCTATAACATCATGATTATTGGCTTCATAGTTTTCCAATTATCACATTGTTGGAAACAACTTTCTTAAATCCTCTCTTTTATGTGTTGTTACCTTCAGAAAGAAATGATCTCCAAAGAACAAGTATCTTTTTGAGCAAAACATTAAAAAAAGACATTAAAAAACCCCCAAAAAAGAGGTCCTCATTTGTTTACTCGTTGTTCTTTTCCAGTTATCCACTCTTCTTGCATAATTTGGAGCATCTAATCAATTTAGAATAGTTCCTAACCTGATAATGGAGTGGTCACCTCTGGAGCAATTCAGGGCAGATGCAGAAAGGAACAGTTTTCTAAGTCTATTTTCCCACATTCACAAACATAAAGAGTTGCATTTTAAGGTACATTAATTAAAAATAATGAGTCTTATATTTAATCATGTTGAAGACACAGTTATAAAGCCTGTATCATTTCATTTTATGAATTATGTTTTAAAGTCTCATTTAACACAGATTTTTTTAGCAATTATATTGAGATATATTCACATACCATACAATCTATCCAAAGTGTATGTTCAGTGGGTTTTGATATAATCATAGAGTTGTGCATTCATCACCACAATCAACAGTAAGGCATTTTCATTACCCCAATAAGAAAAAAACCCTGCTCCTTAGCATTTACTTTTCAAACCCTCTATCCATCCCCTGCCATACCTATCTGCTAATTTAATTCCATCTCTATACATTTACTTATATTTACATTTATAAAAATGGAGTCAAACAACATGCAATACTTAGTGTCTGGTTTCTGTTACTTGATAATGCTCTTTTCTTACAATTGATGAAAAACTATTAATATATTACAATTCACTACAGTCCATAATTTGCTTTAGGTGCATTTAACCTCTTGTAATATTAATGTACACTTGTTCTGACTAATTGAAGAACATTCTTATATTTGTACTATTAAGCATATTCTTCGTCTGCAACAGAGTTCATTACGCTATACAGTCCCATGATTTATCCTTTAGCTTTTCTTCTAGTGATACAGTAAACCCGATTAGGTCATGACTTTGCTGAAAGCATCCCAGCTAATCCTGTTTCTTCTGGAACAAAAGCTAAGGTCCTAAATATGCAGCAATGGTTCATCCATTATCTGCCCCTGCCTCACTTTCCTGCTTCTCATTCCAACATTCTCTAACTCACAACTTTTCCAGCCAGGTTGAATCAGCTGATATAGACAAGCTTTCCTTCTGTTTTTCACTTGGCTGTTTTCTCTTCCTTCAAGATTTAGACTAGGTTTGTTCTCTTTTAAGAACGCATCCTTCACTCCCTATTCAGAATCAGTTTACCTCTCTGTGTGCTTATAAACTGCACTTATACCAAGTTGTAATCTTATGTTTTAACAATCTATTTGTTCCTTCACCCTGTAAGCTTCTTGAGGACAGGGATGAAGAAAGGAAATTAGCTTGTTTGTGCCTTTGAAAATATCTTCAAATGTATGGTTATATAAGCAACTCAAACCCTATTTATGAAATTACTTCTCTTAAAAACATTTTTGGAGTTTTACAAGGGATTTACCATGGCCCTGGTGAGCATATGAAGGGCTTTTGTGTGAATTACCAGTTGTACCTTGAGGGCATCAATTACAAAATATTTCTTTCTCTTAGTGGTGAATTTTTCAATAATGGCGCCCTTTTGGCTGGCAAGTATTGGCCTCCTATTCTCCTAGAGGAGGCCCTCCAGATGGCTCTTAGGATGTTCTCTTTTATTCCTTCCAAGGACAAATTGTGTGTATACAAATTACTCCTCCCTCTGCATATCAGCAAATGTATGATTGGCAGTGCTGCTGCTACCCCTAGTCTTGTCCCAGGTAATGGATAATGAGTATGCTCTGGGTTATATATATGGGGTCCTCCATTTTTTGTCTCTGCTTCAAGTCTGTGGCTGAATGAACCCATATGTGACTCTTGATTGAGTCTGTTTTTTCATTTCCACATTCATTCTTGTAGCTTGTCTCCATCTATACCATGACTTCTAGGTACCAGGCACAATGGTATCAAAGATGCTAATGAGCTGTCAATGCCTATGCAGAGCTAGTAATTTGCCAATAGTTTGTCTGTTGAACTCTAAGATATGCCATTGCCCTACCACATTCTTTCCTTTGTTGACTGTTTTCACTGCTATATTATTTAACAGTGAGATCCTGGGAACTAAGAAATGTAATGAAAAAAACATGATTCCTGTCCTTGAGGTGCCTTCAAAATAATGGGTGAGGGGGAAAGTGCAAAGGAATGATGTGTATATAGGACACAAGGGACTTTTAAACATTTGAAAAATTCTAATAATGCTTGCAGTAATATCAACTCATATTTAATACCTACCTAAAAGAGTTGTGAGGATTAAATGAGCTAATATATGCAGAACACTTGGACATAGTATCAAGTGCTTTATAAGTGTTTACTATTATTACTATTATTATTGACTTAATACATGCTAGATAATGCTGTAAGCATTTTACATATATGAATAACTAAATGATTCTCACTTAAATCCTTACCATAACCCTATAAGGTTGATTGTATTAGCATCCCCATTTTATAGATGGAGAAATTAATGCTTAGAGACTTTAAGCAATTTGGCGTAGGTCGTCTGGAATTCAGTTCCCCTCTTTCTAAATTTACAGCCCTTTCCACTAAGAAAACTGCCTCAAATTTATCTAACAATTAGAATCCCTTTGATTATAATACTCTAAAGTTAGACCTAAAATGATTTTGCTTCATATTTATTGGAAGTACTCAATGCCTTTTAGTTGTAGACAAATAGAGCACTCTGGTATCAGTAAAACTGAAGAAAAATGGTAGGACATTTTCCTTTTAATTTTCTATTCATTTAATATTTTCAGCATTATATGGCTCTAGTAAAGGTCATAGTGAGTTCACTTTTCAGGAGAATGGTTATTTTAAAATACTTTAGTCTCTTCTAACTCAACATAAATTAATTTTAGATTTTATATTGATAATTTTCTACAGCAGAGATAAATTAACTCTTTAAATCAAAGCTGAAGAAGTTGAGTATTGACTAGGGAATAATAAGGTCTTTTTAATTCCTTCTAGCATCATTTAATGAGCTGCACATTTTCAAATCTCTGTTTCTGTTGACGAAGAGTTCAGTTATTTTTAGTGATAATTCACAAATCTCTAACTAGCTACTCAAGACAAATTTTAAAATAGCTTTACTATTACAAGTGTTTTTTCTAGTTACCTCATCCTACTGAAAAGGCTTCCTTAAAGGTTAGTGCTAAGTGTAGCTTTAAGCTTCAACCTTTATATTATTGGGGCGGGGGTAGTCTCTGAACGGACTTATTATTCACATTCCTATATCCTCCAAATTCTAAACCAATTGAGAAATCTCCATTTGAGGTGGTAGAGGAGGGATGAGTAACTGATGGAGTTGGAAGTTGGGCAGTAGAAAAGAAGAGCAAAAGCTGTTTCCTAATGTTTCTCAGGAAATCCTATTTCATGTCTGAGTTAAAACTTGAGCAAAGGATAGGACAGCCCCCCATATATACTTATGTATTACTAGATTCTGAAAAGCAAAACATCTATTGGGAACATTTAAGAACTCATGACAGTGGAAAGCATTAAATACAATAAATACCATAAAACAAAGAAGTACAGAATCCTATGAGAAATAGTGAAAAAGCACCTCATTCAGCTTGTGGGGAATGAAAGGCTTGGGAAATATTCCCAGAAGAGGTACCACATACCTAGATCGCGATGGTCAAAGTAGAAGATCACCAGGTATTTAAAAGTTGCACTGGTGGTGACGGTTTATGGGAAAAGAGGAATTTGGGGCCCAGAAAACACTTTGTAGACAAAGGCATCTAAGAACACAACTGGTTTGGAGAAGACCATGGTTTAACATGTGGTTCATCACTGGAGAATGATGAAGATGAAGTGGGGAGACTCAGGTAGGAGCCAGATCATGGAGGCATTATATAGTATGCTAAGTAGTTCATATTTTATTGGCAGGTATGGAGGAGTCATTGCTAGACTGAATGGAGTGCCATGCTCAGACTTGATATCCATATAGCTTTGGTATCACTGTAGAGGCAGATTTTAGCAACAAGAGTCACCAATCAGAAAAAAAAAAAAATGTTTAAAGAAATGTAGATGACAACTAGTGAAGGTGTAGGAGGGTGTATTTTTAAGAAATAATGAGAAGATACAATACATAAGGTAAGTCGAAATGTTTTTAGGTAAATAAGGTAAATTTCTGAGGGTGGGAGTAAAGACAGGAAAGATTAAAGGTAACAGTATGGTCACAAACGTTATTTATTCACCAAGGTAGGTGATAGTTTGTACTCAGCTCTAACATAGCACTTAGCATACCGGGTTGTAATGATTTCTTTCTCATATGTTTACTCTTTGTACTCTCATAGGTATAATACTACCAATATGTTTTCTGGGGTACAAAGAACTAAGAGATTTTAATGATAAAAACATAATGAAACTTGCTAATTGAACAGTCTCTCTGGATCTGTTTATGCAAATGTAAATGAAGTTGAAGAGGAGAATGTAAGATAATTTTCATATTTTGTTTTAGTCTCAAAATCCTAAACCTGTATTGTGACAGGCAAGAAGCTTTTAGCAGCTGGTAAGAAGGTTTTGTTTCAGCAGAAGGACTTACATTTAGAATAGTCACATGCAGCCCAATGATATCACTGATTCCTCTATATTTCTATTCTAAGGTCAACTTCTGAATTTATACTTTTTGGATCTGTGTGTGTGTGAGTGTGTGTGTGTGTAGGTAGATAAAAATTTTAACTCCGCCAACGTTTTGTGTTATTAAAAAACTTTCTACTTATAATGATGGGGATATATTTTGAATCATTTTTATTCTTGTGCACTGTCACCTTTGAAGAGATAAAAAAACAAAACAAACAAAAACATTGTCCAACTATCTCATTGTGCAGTATGGTGCTCACCAGTGGTTTGTTTTCTTGTCTGGCCACTCTTTCTCTAACCCTTCCACCTCATTTCTGTGGGAACTTCCTCTGATCCTCTTCACCTGTCTGGATACAAAAGGACCAAAATGCACAGGGTCTACAGGGAACAGTGGAGGAGCACCTTACTCAGCCTGGGGGGTGGCAAGCTTAGGAGGGGCTCTCAGAAGAGGGACTCGAATACCTGCACAGTGATGGTCATCAAAGGAGATCCCAGACAATGAGGAGTTGGAGAAGTGGTGGTGCTGATTACACAGCATGAACCTGTATCAAGACAGAGAGAAATGGTTTTACAAACATGGTCAGTATACTCAAATTGGGTTTATTCATATTTGTCCTTGAAAACATACAATACAGGATAACAGGCTCTATATCTGTCAGAATACTCTTTTGAGAAAAGGAGTAGAGGCTTAGGAGCTGTTGTCATTGAACATTTCTTTTCGTGTAGCCTGGGAAATAGAAGGTACCTGTCCAAAGCCAGTGGAAGAATACAGCAGATACATAGAGAAGATCAGAGATTAGTAATGGAGAGAGGATCCTTCCTGGGATCTCTACAGAACTCCCATCCTTAGTGTCAGTCCATTTTTTAAAAATTTACTTTTCTTTTAGCTATCCTCAGGAGACAGAGGATGGTCCCCATCTCAGCATTTTTTTTTTTTTTTTTGAGGTACCAGGGATTGAACCCAGGACCTTGTACATGAGAAGCAGGCACTCAAACCACTGAGCTATACCCACTCCCAAGTCCATTTTTAATGTTCAGCTGCATCTCTGCATGTGAGTTTCATAGAACACTAAATATCCTTATAATAGACACGTACTATAGTTCAAGTAGTTTTCTATTACTCCCAAACAAAATAATACTGTGTAACACAGGACAATTACTTTTGAAGTTGTTGCTTGGATGACTAAAAGTATAATAGAAAACCTTATTTTTCATGATATCAGGGTACCTCTTTTTCAAGTCTCATTGCTACATTTGTTTTTGATTGTTTGTTTGTTTGTTTGTTTTTGTTGTTGTTGTTGTTCTTTTGAGGTCCAGGGGGCCAGGGACTGAACCCTGGACCTTGTATGTGGGAAGCTGGCACTCATCAGTCCCTTGAGTTGTTTTTTTTCATTTGTTTTGCTTGTTGTTTGTTTTTGTTTTTCCTAGGAGGCACCAGGAACAGAATCTGGGACCTCCCATGTGGGAAGCAGGCACTCAAATGCTTGAGCCACATCTACTCCCTATCATTCCTACATTTTTGACATTTGAAAGTACTTGTAACTTCCAAGGTGTAATAATTTTAAGAGAGGACAAGAGAGCAAGGGTTTATGCCAAAGAAAGCAACCAGTGCTTTCAAAAGAGGCATGAAAGAGATCTCAATAAACTCACTATGAATCTTGCTGAGCAAAGGTATAACTGCTTAACCAAAGTAAAACTTACTAGAGTGAGAGATAACTATCTGGAGGGAGGAAAAAGAGGAAAATTTACTATTGCCGAAGTCATTCCATGGAGTTTGGAGAAACATGTCAGCAAGAGAATCCTCTGCCTAGGGCAAGACAAACACTGTGTGTGGGGGGGTGGGGAGGTGGGGGGGATGTGAACAGCTTTGAGGGTATGAATTTTTTCTTTAATAACTAAGGCTATATTTAGAAAAGCGTCCCCATCACCACTTGAATCTCCCTTCTCTTTTTGAGTGCTCTGTATCTCTGTGATGTATGGATTTGAGTAGATTAGCTCCTCAGCACAAGGTGAAGTTCAGGGCACGATAACTCATGAGCCATTAGCATTCACGTCACAGGCTGAAATATCCACTGCTGGGCTGGGTTTCTAATGCTAGGAAACCAGGGCATGTACTACACATGGGCCCCTGTGTTTTCATGCCTCAGTGAGCATAGAAGTCCACAAAGTCCGAGGACTTCCAAAGCTGCAAAGTTAGCCTGTCTGTTCAGTCACCCAGGCGATGACTGTATGCCCAGGGCCGTCACCTCCTCTGCTGACTGTTGACTCACCTGCACAGGGTTGGCAGGTGGGATGACACTCTCCACATCTGACCAGCTCAGAGTGAAGTAGGTGCCCGGCTCACAGTCTGGGATGCAGCAACCCCTTACAAGGCTAATCTCTCCCCAGTTAAAATATGCCCAGTTTTCATCAATTCTAGGTGACAATTTGATGGACTCATTAAACTGCTATCAAAGGGAATTGAATGCAATGGCAAAATAGGATAACCTTCCAATGCAACATAGTAACTACAGCGTCTTGGATATACATCACCTTAATTCAAAATCATCACTAGAGTGGTGATTATTTCAAATATCTTGGAAAACTGATGGGTGAGGTTATGAGATCTCATGCATCATGCCAGCTCAACGTGAGTTTCTTGATCATAGAATAGAGACTATGATTTGATCTCTAGGTAGCCCTAGAAACTAGTTTGGTACCTGGTTCAATATAGGCACTTAGTGCATGTTTAGTAAATGAATGAATGTTCACTTTTTCCTCCTGTGTAGAGAGTCAGATGTAGTTAGTCAGATGCAGATTTAGTAAATGAATAAATGTTCACTTTTTCCTCCTATGTAGAGAGTCAGATGCAGATCAGTCAGATGCAGTTAATGGATGAGCTGGATTTGAAAACAGATCTCCTTGACTCCAAAGCTCACATCCTTATTAATATTCCTGGTAGCTTCAAACTGGAGTGAGCATTAAAATATGTCAGAAATGCAGATTCCTGGACCTTGCCCCAGAGATTTTGATTTTCGGTGTTTGATTTGTCTGCATTGAACCATCTTTTCTGGTGGCTCTGAAGCTGTTGGTCAGTGGTTATTGTAAGTCATACTAAGCTATTTCCAATATTTTCTTGGTCTTCTTCCCTGGCAAAGATGCTGTTGACAATCCTCTGTGTTCATGGGAAGATAGTGACCAAAGGAGCGATTGTTTCTTCATGCTTTGCTTTCAGGAGGTGAAGAGGTTAAAAGCAATCTGGGTACTATGGGTTCCATATCTGTCCTTGGAGATTAAAATTCAAGTCTGAAATAGGACCTTAGAATCTATAATTTTGAAAGGCCCCAGGGGAATTCTAATAATTAGACATGTTTGAGAACAAATGGGTTAAAACTTTCAAACCTTCTTCCCTCTGTACTTGATGAGTAAGTACATATTTTCGGAAGGCTTGTTCAAAGAACCAAATGGTAAATCTTGTGTAATTGTATGCTGTCTTGTTAGGATAATCTTTTCTTCATATTGTGGATGAGTGTTTTTTGAAATCTTGTTCATAGCACAGAGCAAGTTGCATTGATGAAACACAAGCCCACAATGTATACTACAAAGTAGACAGTCTGCTGAGAACTAAGATGCATAGAGAGTGCTATGAGAAATCTGAAGTGCGAAGGAATATAGAACTTTAGGCAGCAATATCGGGGAAAACTTCACAGAGGACATATTTGACCTCAGTCTTAAAGAATGGATACGATTTCAACAAGCCAACATTGCATGAAAAGTCATGCCGGGCAGAAAAGGTGGTATGAGCTCATACGGGGACTGTGGTTCAGATTTGGCCAAAATGTACTTTTGAAAAGAATGTAATAAACTAAGGAACATTTCTATGTAAATGCCACATATGAAAATGAAATTGAATAAAATATTTCTTACCATATTCATCTTAATAATAACTTAGTATACTTTTAATAGATCAGACTCTATTAAAAAATCTAGAGATGTAAGAATGAAACAAGTTACATATATGGGTCATTACCTAGTAACTACCATATAACGTAGGAAGTGCTAAGTGGGGTATTTATCAACAACCAGGGGAGTGTTTTCAGAACTATATTCTATACAACATGCGGGTTCTGTGAATTGTTCATATGCACAGAGAGAAAAAAGTTTTCTCTGGTCAATAAGTATAGGAATTGCTGATTTAAACAAACTAATTTTTTCCATGGGACTTTTCAGAGCCATTGATATTTTAAATATGTCATGCAGAATTTCTCCAAATTCTTATACTGTATATCATTTGCTTGTTTGTTTGTTTGTTTGTGTATTTCATTATACCTTTTAATGTTTTTCTGAGCATAAATGTTCTGTTGACCCAAGTTTTGGAAATATGTGCCAGAGAATACAGTACAGGAGCTAGTCAATTTTTCCTGTCGGAAGGACAGTGTTCCGTCATGGAAAGCTAAAGAAGAAAAATTAAATATAGATACATTGTCTATAAATATAGATACATTGTGAAAAATATCAATTTTATGATAGTATATAATTTTAATTTATGCATAAGTCCAAAATTATTGAATAAAGTTATATATTTTATCAATGACATAGAAATTGGGCTCATCACTATAAAATATCTTTTCTTAAAATTAGGGCTGCTTTTGAGAAGGAGAAACAAAATCTCTTGACTGGTAGTGCTTCTGTTTCCCACTGTTCAAATGTTAGCTTTCATTTCACCAAAATGCAGGTCAAGATTTCCTGTAGCCCTCATATTTATTTTGAGATTCTTCTATTTGGATGCATGTCCTCAAATATTTCTAGGCTACTGAGTCTAACAAGACTACCTCAGTTGTATTTTTAAAATTTTAATTAGATTATCCTTTTATTATTAAGGAAATCTTAATGTGCATACTATATTTTTCAAGGTTTTTGTTTGGTTTTCTAAGTCCATTTGGATAAGCACAGTCTTGAAATTGTTCTTTATTCACTAACAGTGCCCACTGCCTGCCTGGAATTCTTCATTATTTATACAATGTCCTTGATGGTTGGAGTTAATTTTTGTCCCTATGAAATGGCTAACTAAAATGTAAAAACTTAGGTAAGCTGACAGTTCTCTATTGACTATGAAGCTAAGGAGACTGATATGTTAATTTTTGTTCGTGGGGAACAGTATTGCACTTATGGCATATAGCCCAGATACAGGAGTTTCTGAATTGAGTATTGATATTGCAGTCCAAAATAAAAGTAAATCTGCAACAAAAAACAAGTTACATGGTTAAGTTGCAAGTTAAATGACCAAGCATAAAAGTTTAATTCTCTTTGGAATTTGGAAGAATTCTAAAATTGTATACTATTATTGAGCAGATTTTACTGAAAACCAGAGATAAGGGTAATAATCCAATGTAACCCAATATGTTTTTGAAAGGGTGAGGACTCAAAGAGTAATTCCCTGTCCAGTGCTATTGCTTGTACATGTATTCTGCCTTATTTCCTAATTCTTTGCTTTTAAAGAGTTCCTTACCTTGTGTTCTGTAAAATTTCTTTGGGGCTACATTATGCCAAAAGCTGAGTTGCTGTCATTTTCTTTTTACATTTGTCTTGGTTACCAAAAGACAATAAAAACAAAAGGAAATAGTCACTGTTAATTTAATACTTTGGGGCCATCAGTATTTGAAGTTAGCTGGATATATATTCATGCCCACATGTTTCTCTAATGGTAGAACATATATAGGTCAAAGAGATTGACCCTGCCTTAAATATCATAAGGCAAGTGATTGTTTTCAAATTGTTATGAAGGAATGCTAGTCTTACTTTCAGTTCTGCTAATTTTGATGCTTTTTAAATCACAAGCATGCTATCATAAATTTTTAATTTTAGTTCACTTATTCATATATCCAGTTGTGCACTTGACTTCTCCATTTGGTCCCTTAATAGGCCTCTCAAAATGAACATGTCCCAATTCCAAATCTCCATCACAAAGCCATCAATCTCTCCCTCTCTCTGGGTCTTTTACTTCAGCAAATGATACAACCCTTCAACCCCTTCATCTGACCTCATACTTGCCTCTTCTTTACCTCTGATATCCCAAATCCAAACCATAAGTAAGTACTCTTGGTCCTATTGTCAAAATACATTCAAACTCTGATGCCTTTTCATCTTCTTTATCATTATCCTCCTAGTCCAAGTAGCAGCATTTTTGTCTATTCCCCAGTATCCTAACCAGTCTCTCTGCTTCTACTCTTTCATGATGGTAGCCTATTCTCCATATGTCACTTTAGAGTAAACCTTTTAAAATATAAATTGGATTATGGCACTTCCCTTCTCAAATACCTTCCCCCCGACACACACAAAATAAAACTCAAACTTTTTCTTGGCTTGTAACTTCTCATATGATTTCAGCCCCTTGTGCCTGATCTCTTCATATTTCCTATGTGTTCCCTTACTTCTAGCCGTACTCGTGTTGCTGAATTTTAAATCTTTCCAGCACGCTACTATCTCAAGATCTTCACTCTCATTTTCCTCCTGCTTGGGGTGATCCTTGCCCATATATTTGTAATACTTTCTCCCTCACATCATTCAGTTATTTGCTCAAATGTTCCATTCTAAGAAATAATTTCCCTGACCACCTTACCTAAAATACTACTTTCACTTCCCAAACACTAAATTTTTGCTTTATTTTTCTTTCTGTTGTTAATGCATTAAATTATAAAATATATTAACTTATTTGTTATATGGCTCCCTCACTTGAATGTTAGTCCCATAATTACTGCTTTACTTTTAAACATTTACTGCTGTATTTCAAATGCCTAGTACAGTGCATAGCATATAGATGGCTGCTAATAAGTATTTGTTAGTTAAGTATTTGCAAATGTAGGAAAATTACACATACACTAATACCAAATTGTAGCATTAAGTTCTATAAAGGAGATGAGGAAGAGCATCTATGAGCCTGGATATAAAAGGGATAATGTAAGTAACCAGGGAAAGAAAGGAGGGAAGTGGCTTTTGATTAGTGCAGGAGCATGTCAAGTATGAGAGTCAAAAGCAAGAAGGCCAGTGTTAACTACAGCTCAGTGAAGAGGAATAGGAATGGACAGTGGGGTATTACTTAAGCAGAGATAGAAATGTAAGTGGCAACTGGATCATGTAAAGGCTTGTTGGCTGTTAACCACGTGATGTTTTTATCTTAAGAACAATGGAATGCTTTTTAGGTGTTTTAAGAAGGTTGGTATCATGATCAGATTTATATTTTAAAAGGGTGTATATGACTACAGTGTGATGCTTGAAATAGGGTAAAAATGAATGTAAATAAGCAAATAAATCAATAATTTACCAAGAGGGGTAGTGGGAACTATTCTCCCTAGGTCTGGGTAAGAAAGGAATACATTGTCTATATAGAATTTGAAAGAAAACTATATTCGAAATTGGCCCGTTTTTTTTTTTATTATTATCAACGTGTACCAACAATCCTAAACAATGTCAGTGATTAAAATGGTCCACTTACTTGGTATGCCACTGGAGTATATTGATGAAAGTAGCTTGGACCAGAGATTCAGTCCTTTACACATTTCAGTAAATATTTTTGAGTACCTTACATATGTCAGGCACATAGGCATATAGATATGGGAATGCATCATTGAACAAAGAGATCAAGCTCCTGTAAACAAGAAGCCTTCATTTTTCAATGAGAGATTGTGGCAGTTTGATATTATTTGGCAGTTTGATATTATTTATGAATTCCAAAAAGAGAGATTATGTTTGTTCTGTTCCTCTGGGCATGATATCCTTTGATTGTATTGGATTCAGCTGAGATGCCTTGATTAAATTATGTTAAGATTAGGGTGACTTGATTTGAGTCCCCGCCCCCCCCTTCGTGGGCTATATCAACAGACACTCAGTCAAGAACATATAGTAGAAGGTACACAGAGGATCCTGTGGCCCCAGGAAGAGAGATGAGCCTGATACTCTATAGCTGACCTTGTGGAACGAACAGAGCAGCTGAGCCCAGAAAGAAATGAGCCCTGGGGAGAGAGATGGGACTTATGCCAGCCTACAGCTGAGATCAGAATAAGCTGTGACCATGGAATTTTAAGAGGAAGAGGAAGGCTGAACCCTCGCAGACGTTGCCTGCCATCTTGCTTCAACAGATGGCAACAAAGTTTGCTAAGGAAGTAACCTTGAGGTGGACTCTTTAGGGCCTTGTGACTGTAAGATTTTACCCCAAATAAATACCCTTTATAAAAGCCAACAGATTTCTGGTACTTTGTATCAGCACCCCTTTGGCTGACTAATAAAGAGACAGATCAGATTAAATACATATTAAGAATTTTAGGTGGTAATAAGTTTTCTTGAGATATCCAAGAGGAAATGTCAAATATGCAGTTGGCAATAAGGGCTGAGAGGTCAGAGGAAATAGTTGGGATGTAGATTTAATTTCATGGGTCATCTGTTAGTATGTATGTATCTATGTTAATCATGTGCATTAAAAGAGGTAGCTTAGAAAGGGAATATGGGGAGAAAAAAACCAGTCAAAACCCTGGCACTGACATTCCCAACATTTAATGTCTAGGCTGAAAAAGATGAATCTGCAAAGAAGACAGAGAAGAACTGGTTAGTTAGACATAGCAGCATAATAAGAACTGATGTAGACATTATGAAAAAAACACACTGGGAAGGTAACTATATGAAAGTATTGTGTTCTGGTTAATGATTATTGCATGACAGAAAACCTCCAAAACTCATGACGTAAAACAAATCATTTGTTCAGTTCATGAGTCTGCAATTTAGGCAAGGTGTGATGGGGAACGCTTCTCTCTGCTCCATGTTGCCTTGACAACCCACTTCCAAGCTGCTTCCCCCGCTGGCTGACCAGTTGGTGCTGTCTCTTGGCTGGAAGCTCAGCTGAGACTAAAGGTCATAACACAGGAGGTTAAGGGCATGTACTTGTTACTTAGAATATTTTGAAATTGCTTATATTGAATATATATATATGTATATATTTTTGGGTTTTTTTTTTTCCATTAGAAAGATGGACAGGAACCTGGGATAGCTAGGTTAATCCCCCCAACACATTAATTCCCATGTCACTCTCTTGTTAAAACATCCTTCAGTGACTCCCTTCCCGTGGAGAAGAGAAGAAGGTTCAAAGTCTTGACATTCCAGGTTCCCATGATTCAGTCTCAGCTCCACTGTTCCCCTACATGAACCTTCTGCTCCAGGCCATCTGGTCATTTAAGTGTCCCTTTAAGAGTCTGGAATGTCGGCAACTTATTGCCTTTGCTTATGCCATTTCATTTTTCTAGAATCCCTTCCTCATTCTTCCCATTCTTCTTTTAGAAAGCATTCTCAGTTTTACTCTGGGAATCATAAAAATATTTTGTCAATAGACTAATACGATCAGGATAGAGACTGTTATATATTTGTATCTCCCTACAATATCTAGCTCATAGCCCTATTAGTTCAATATTAAATGGATATTTACTGAATGGCTAGTATATGCCAAACACTGGAAAGAACACAGCAAATAGTTGCTGGTTGAATAACTGTAGTTGCTTCCCATTTAAGGGATGGAATGATCTTATCTGATGGAGCACAGTGCTCTGGTACTCAAGGTGATGTGCAATGACATATATTAACTGAGCTTGTGTGGCTACTGTAAAGTTTTTGCTGTTTCTTACATGTCTCAGGCTAATTTCCACAGTATTCTGTTTGAAAGGAAAGAACAATTCCTCTCTCCTTTGAAAATGCTAAAACCTTAATATTTAAAAGCCTCTCTGTGCAAGCTGTTGGTATGAAATATCACAACATCACGTCTGATAGTCCAATTTAAATATTAATGAAAACCTTATGCTTTATCTAGAATAGTTAATTTGGAATTTCAATTCATATTCAGATGCTCGTGCAAAAGGGGGAGAGAAAAAAGGGAGAGCCCTTGTGTTTTAAAGGATTTGTGAATAAGATTCCCCAGCAGACGCACTGTTTGCAGACAAAGCAGCACAGATGTTACTTGTCTGTCACAAGGAATGCCAGCCTATAATGAGGCTCACTTGATGCGTGCACATGTGTGTGAACGTGTGTATGACAAAGCTAACTTACTGCAAAACCAAATAGCGGGTTTGTATAGCCAATCTGCCATATACATGCAGTGTTCTGCAGGAAAACACAGGAACAGAGAGAGCAAGCAAAAGAGGCTCAAGTCTGTGAAATTCAATGTGATCCTGGGCAAATTAATGTCGATTCAAGATTCAAGAAAATCTAGAATTTGTGAATCTATTTTCTGATTCATAAATGGCATTAGAATTTAATTAATTGACAAAAAGTAGTAAACATTCACAAACTATGATTTTTTTTTTTTTTATCATACATAAGAAAATTCTTAGGTAAATGGCTATTTGGCAAATATATTGCTGTGCTTCTGTTGAACAGCATTCCCCAGTGGAATCAGGCATAGAAGCAGCCTGCTGCTTTTCAATCTATTTATGAATGCCCCCAAGAAAATAGTCTTGAATTTGGCTCATTGTGTTGTATGAACAGTGATTGATCTTGTCAAGAGAAAGTCAGCCACACTTAGCCCCTTGCAAAGCAAACAGCATGGCCAATATCTTAGTCAAGTTCTCTTTGCTGCTGCTTCAGCTGTCAAAGTCACTGGTGCAATGCAGCATTCAAGGTAATTTCCATTTAGTGGCGAAAGCTGTTTTCTTCAATTTCTTGGCTTCTTTGTCTTTTCACTTGCCCCCTATCCATCTAATACCATTGCCGTGTCATTGGCATGCTCACATTTACCGCACCTCACTGATTTCTCCCCACCTGCGTGACATGCCTAGAGCACCAGTGCTGATGATGCATTATCCGTCCAGGGCTTTGTGGCGTGGTGACATTCCAGAGCAGAAGTCAGCCCACAGGCATCTGCCAATGTAGAGGAACTCTCATCTCCCACAATTATTCAGTTTGATTACACACGATGATAAGCTATTAAGAGGCACTCATGCACAGCCCTTTATTTACCAACAGTTGAAATCTCCCCGTTTGCTTCCACGGTGTAAGAAACTAATTGTGGTGAAGTAAACAACAGGGAAGGGCAGTCACCTGTGATGAAAGCAGCACTGCAGGGTAGCGAGTTTAAGGCTCCCAAATAAAAATGGTATCAACAGACCCATCATATCCATTTCCCAAACTAACATGTAGGAAAAGCAGCTGGGATAGAAGTCTCTCTAGCGGGTCTGACCACATAATCTAGTTTTTAGAAAATTTACTCCTGTTTCTAATCCTTTGGATGAACATTCCCTAAGGCTGGAAGGAGATGATTTTATGTACACACATACCAAATGAACAAAATGCAGATTAGGATTTCCAAGAATGCCTGCAAAACGTTCTCTGTAACAAGCACTATAATAACAGCTATCCAAAATTCTGTGTTTCCATTTATAATCCATAGAAGGCTGCTTTATTAATTTGGTTACCCATGCATTTTCTGTATAAATATTCACAGCAAATAATGTTTTGCCTAGAAGTTCCTATTATTATCGTTCTCTAGCTCCCCAATGGCAGATTGAGTACATAGTAAGTACCAGTTGTTTGCAGTGCTTTTCACTGTTAAATTTAAGCTTGCATTTTAAAGCAGAGCAGAATCTTTTATTCTGACGAGAAAGCTATCTGTAGCAAGGAACCTTTAATTCCCTCAAAAGCAGTCACCTTAAATAATTGCAAACATCCAATCCAGAGAACTCCATCTCATTCCATTATCTTTTCCTTTCCCTTCCACAATCCCATCACTCCTACCCCCAATACAGGCATTTTGGAGCCTGGAGGAAGAAAGAAGAAATTAATTTGTTTATCATGACCTGCTGGAAAGTTAATGGTTCTCCTGTGGGCGTTTCTTTCCTTCCTTTCACTGTGTTGAATTTGGAGGCTTTCCTCCCCTATTTTTTTGCCCAGTTGTTAATGCACTGCCTCCTCCCAGGACAGCATCAATAAAGAGATCTAAAGATACTGTTTTGAGTTTGTTTACTCTGAACCACAACTGGGAATATGATTTTTAGCAGTATACAATGAAACCCTGCTCTAGCGGTGGAGGGATGGGGGAGGAGGAGATGAAAAGAGTAGCGCCCTGTGGAGTTCACTTGCAACAAGATTGGATTGGGCCCATGTACATATATACTACAGCTATTTATATATTTATAAACTATTCTTTGTATGTCCATATGGGAAGTTGGTTTCACTATCCTGCACAGTTCATGCTCTGCATTTAGTGATAAGTGTAGGGATATCAATACTAACATATTTTTTATACATGCCCACAACAGCACGTAAGTACTAAGCTCCCATGTCTATTTTCTTTCATGCATATGTTTTTTTTTTTGTGATTCATCTCAGAAAGTCAACAAATGAGATAAATGTTTTAGATATAAATACAACTATGCACAGTTAGTTCTCTTACAAAAGTCCTGTAAAAAAACACTGTATATCTTCTTTGAGTAAGGCAATCAAATCTCAACTATTATTGGGTGGATACAAAAAAATAAGATATTTAATTAGTATGTAAAGAATGTTTACGACATCTGCATGAAGCTTTTATTCTGAACTGCCCAAATCTAAAAACAAATTATACTGAATATATATTTCACAGAGGATTATACTTAAATTGCTATTATTTTGGAAATGCAAACATTTTGAAATTAGCAAATTATCTTTGGAATCCTGTAAAACATTAAAATATGAGCATTGAACCACTTAAAACTTGGAAATCTTCTTGGAAACTTGAGAAACATCTCAAGTTACTCTTATGCTTCCAATTTTTATTCTTTCTAAAGCAAGATAAGATAGTATTCCATTGTCCAAATTTCCCCTTTTCCTAATCTCACTGTGATATCACATTATCACATGGTCATAATCACTATTAGAGTTTAGAATTCTTTATCTTTGAATAGTTTTTACATTAGAAGTGATCCCAAATTCATTTTTAAATGTTTTTTAAATTAAATAATGAACATAAATATATTTCTAAAATGGAATCAAAATGTTATTTCAATATTTCGAGAATAAATATTTTTAAGTCCCCAACTCCTATAGTACATAAAATTCACAGAAACAACTCATCCCAATCTCTTTCAGTATTCTAAGGAGGATGCCAATATTAATAGATAAAACAGCATTTTCATGTTGGATTTCTTATGAGAATTCTAATTTCTTTAGTTTCTGAATAAGAAATATATTTCAAAGTTTCATGTCAGGTTGAAATTTCCCTTGATAGTGGCATTTTATAAAGACAAACATCATTGCTCAATCTAAGAGGACTTCTGAATCCAAATCATTGATGACCTTCTTATATTCCAAAGACTTCATAGCATATTGGAATTTTTAAATGTTTGGATTTCTAGATGATTACATTGTTTTATTTATTTATTTATTGGATATGTAAGCAGCAGAAATAATCTCCTATGGTTTTGTGTATAGGCCATTCCAATAGTACTGCTCTTAAGCAACTAAAACCAGGAGAAAATAGTAAATTTTTCAACGTAAAAAAGAAAGCTTTACTGGCATTGGTATTAACCTATTAATGCAATAATCACTCTATTAATACTCTTCTATGAAGAAAAATTTAGCGTTGTGATATAAATGATTATTCCCAGTTATAAAAATGCAGAATAAAATTCTGAAATGATTTTCTTCAATTAATTTTTTTGGTATTTTCTGTCTTAACAATCTTGTTTATTTAAATAAAATTCAATTAAGACTGCCACACTCTTAAAAATAAATGCTTTGCTTTTTTATTCTTTTATTATTTTTATTTATTTATTTATTCATTTATTTATTTATTTATTTTTGCTTTGTTTTGGGGGAGGTTTTGGTTTGCAAAAGAGTCGCAACTATGGCAGGGGAGGATTACTGGTAAGAGGTGTCAGTGGTGAGAGGATGTGTGGGGAGGAGTGCAACTGTGGTATGCCTCTGTGGAATATGAATGTGTTCAAGTGGTCATGGAGTCTTGTCTTGGTGGGTGGAGACCTACACAATATCTGAAAGAATATTGAATTCCCATCTTGGGGAGTCCTGCTACATTCTTTAATAGAGTGGGAAGACTCTCTGGAGTACATGGGCAGTACCTAGTGAAGGAGGACAGACCAATATGCCAGGTCCTTGATATATGGATGCTTATATTTAGGAACCTTTTCTTGTGAAATTGAAACTTAACATAGTATTATATAATGTCTAAGAGTTACCTCCTGAAAGCCTCCTTGCTGCTCAAGTGTGGACTCTCTTTAAACCAAACTCAGTATATAAACTCACTACCTTCCCCCTGGCATGAGACATGACTCCTGGGGATGATCCTCCCTGGCACCAAGGGATTATTACCAAGAGCCAACTAGTGATGCATTTGGAAAAAGACCTAGACCAAAAGGGGGAAATATTAAATACAAATGAGTTTTATGGCTAAGAGATTTCAAAGTGAGTTGGGAGGTCATTCCAGAGGTTCCGCTTATGCACATCTTAAGAGGATTTCACTGACTGCTGGAGTAAAAGTGCCCCAAGCAGGGGGTGTGACTCCTGAAGGCTTTAGAGACACCTAGACAGACAACCTTAGGAATTTGGCACTTCATTATTTGGCCTTACTTTGGCACATGATAACCTTTCCACCCCCATGTATCGGAGTTATATCCTACACATGGTTCTTATTCCCCTTTTATTTGAACTTATAATTAACACTATACCCATTAAATATGTGTTTTGGAGACTTTAAATTCTGTCTGTCAATATGCCAGTTGAGCCCTGAATCTCAGCAGTATTGCAGCCAACACCTACCCTCCAATTCATCAGACTTACTCAGGATAACTAATAAAAGAATGATGATGGACAATGCACATCCCCCAAAACAGAGAGTATCTACAACTGCAAGCAGAAGAGTTCCACCTATCTTTCCCATGGGATCTAAGCTCCCTCTCAATCAGAAAAAGAATGGGAAGCACCATGCCCAAATCCTCAAGACTGAGGAATGAACAAACATAAAGGGGAATGCAACTATGGATTAAGTAGACTTATTATTATTTTAGCAATGGAAGAACTTGTACCATTAATATAAAGGCAGTGGCCATCAGAGGTTCTGAGGGGAAAGAGAGGGAAGAATAGGTGTAACATGGGGCATTTTTGGGACATTGGAATTGTTCAGCATGACATTGCAATGATGGATACAGGCCATTATACATTTTGTCAAAACCTATAAAATTGTGCTGTGCAAAGTGTAAACCATAATGTAAACTATAGACTAGTTAGTAACAATACTTCAATATGTGTTCATCAATTGTAACAAATGTACCACACTAGGGAAAGATGTCATTAATGGGGAAAAGTGTGGGAGTGGGAGGGGGTAGGTATATGGGAATCCCCTGTATTTTCAATGTAACATTTATGTAATCTAAAGCTTCTTTAAAAATAATAATTTAAAAATTCATCATATATTAGGATACAAAGAAAAGATCAATGAGTTCCATAATGTAAAAATATTACAAATGGCCCTCTTTGATCACAGTGCAATAAAGCTAGGTCTTTTTAAAAAATGCTATAAAGAGTTCCTGTTTTTCCCCATGGAGTTCCTTTTCAAATATTGTGATTCTTCTGTTGGTCCACTTGACAAAGCCTATCCATCCTTCAAGAAGACCCAGCTCTTTTTGGTCTGTTGTCTCCCCATGTAAATTAGCTCTCTTGCTCCCTTGGCCCATTGTTCCCAGTTCTGGAAGAGCCCTGACTATGATTAATAGGAATTACTTCTCTTGCAGTCGTGATTCTGTCTGTAATGTAAGCTTCATGAGGGCAGAAATCATGTCTTCTTAGATCCTCAAACCAAATCTGGCACATAGATATGTTCAATAAGTGTTGACAGCAGGGGATGGATATATTTAATTTGCTGTTTAGAATTTCCATATTATCAACATTTTTTATGCAAGGGAATTTGTTACAAACTGCAAGAGATATAAAAATCCATCAGGTATTGATCCGACCAAAAAGAAATTGCCATTCATTTATAAGGTAAAATAATTCATAGATTCAATTGATTATCAAATAATATTATAAAAGGTTCCAGGGAGATATGGGAGATATAGGTAATGTGTTCTGGAAGTTTCTATTTAAATGTTCACAACAAAAAGAATTTGCTACTATATTTTCTTTTCATTGTTTTTAAATTCTTTATTTGGGTTGGGTGCTTCTCAGGGGGTTTGGAATAAATTGCAATCTCTTTTTTTTTTAGCTTTGGATGATGCACTTCTTTTTTTTT
Source organism: Cabassous unicinctus (assembly GCA_029593785.1). Classification (NCBI taxonomy): domain Eukaryota; kingdom Metazoa; phylum Chordata; class Mammalia; order Cingulata; family Chlamyphoridae; genus Cabassous; species Cabassous unicinctus. The sequence continues at coordinate 29,992 of JAQZBX010024692.1, forward strand.
TAAATTTTTTTT
>JAQZBX010024693.1:0-13181 GCA_029593785.1 Cabassous unicinctus
CATGGCGAGCTGGCCCGAGTGGAGAGCTGGCCCACACAGGAGTGCTGGCCCATGCAGACAGCTGGCACAGCAAGATGACACAACCAAAAGAGACACAGAAGACAGACAATAAGAGACGCAGCAGACCAGGGAGCTGAGGTGGTGCAAGAGATTGAGCGCCTCCTTTCCACTGTGGAAGGTCCCAGGACCAGTTCTTGGTGCCGCCTAAAGAGAAGATGGGCAGACACAGAAGAACACACAGCGAATGGACACAGAGAGTAGACAGGGGGCGGGTGGTGGTGGTGGAGAAATAAATAAATAAATCTATTTACTGTAGACACAAAAATTACTTATATCAAAAATGAAGGGGAGTGGATGTGGTTCAAGCAGTTGAGTATCTGCTTCCCATATGGGAGGTCGCAGGTTCAGTTCCCAGTGCCTCCTAAAAAACATAACAAAACAAAACAAAACAAAAAAACTACCTTTAACCATGGAGGGCTTAAGCTAAAAATAAAAAATATATAAAATAAAACGCACTTTTAAAAACATTTAAGGTTGGGAACACTGCTTTCAAAAAATTTGCAAGTAAGTTCAGTGTTAATATTTTAATATTATTCAAAAAGCTACTATGTATAAATACTGTACTCTCAATAAAATGGTTCAACAGAAGCAGCCGTTAATTTCAAAACTGCTTTGATTTTAATCTAAAATTTAGAGACACTTTGGTTAATAGATATCAATAACTGGGTTATAGTATCTTCTAAACAAGGAGCTGTTTTACATCATTTGTTACCATGTAGAAGTAATCATCCCCATTTTACACAAAGGAGACTTTTAGAGGATAAGGTAAATAGCTCTAAGCAGGACTACCATCCATGGTGTTGAGGGCACAAGAGTACCATATCTAAGGGATGGGGGCATTCACACTGAAAACATCATAGATTTGTATGTTTACTACGTCATTTTTTCTGGCAAATGGTAGTAAAGGTTTTTAAGAAAAGGGTGCCTTTTAAAATTTTGTACAAAGGGGCCTACCTGATGGACTGTTGATGGCCCTGGCTCTAAACCATCTCAGAATAAAAGCCAAAAAAAGAAAAATAACTTTAAAAAAAAAATGTGTGGTAAAACACATATCATTTGTTCCCCAGATCTGTCACTCCCCTGCCACCTATTTAAAACTATACCCAGAAAAGACCTTCATATAGAAGTACATACACATGCACAGAAGTGCACATAAAATGGATGAAAGCTACATAAGGTTAGTTGATTTTATCAATGTCAATACCCTGTTTTTTATGTTATTCTATAGTTATGCAGGATGGTACCATGGGGAAAACTGTATGAAGGTTTATGGTACCTCTCTTTACTATTTTTGCAACTTCCCAAGACTCTATAATTATTTCACAATAAAAAGTTTAAAAATAATAACTAAAAATGAAATTTCAAAACCTACTAGATTCAATTATTTTTAAAAAATTATTAAAAAAAAAAAAAAAGAAGAAAAGAAAAGGCCATGGCATGTGTGGTATATCAGAGAAAAAATAGTTAGGATGTATTTCAATTTGAAAGATACTTTAACAATCCAACACAGCCAGCCACTTCAAGGTGGGGGAGTGGGGAAGGTAAATCTTCCCCCAGCAACAATAATCTTAACACAGGTTCATCTTATTTTACAAAAAGTATTTACTACTGAAAAGTTTAGTTATATTGAATTTGTATGAATTACATTATACTTCAAACGCATAAAGCAAGTTTCCCATTTTTAAAAAAAGGATGATATGCCTTTTAAAAAATATAAACCAGCATTCTTCAATTTCTCTCATTTCTTTTTGTTTGTTAAGTGAATTAGGTCACTTAAAATACATTAAGAGAGGGAGTGGATGTGGCTCATGCAGTTGAGCACCTGCTTCCCACATGGGAGGTCCCGGGTTCAGTTCCCAGTACCTCCTAAAAACAAACAAGCAAACAAATGAAAAAACCAACTCAGGGGAGCCGATGTGGCTCTGTGGTTGAGCACCAGCTTCCTACATACGAAGTCCCAAGTTCAATCCCTAGCCCCAGTACCTCCAAAAAAAAATTACATTAAGAGGATGTAGCCCAACCTGGTCAAGGTTTCTGAAGACCCTTAAGAACCTTGTCCTCCATAGTATCACTGGGAATCTGGGACAAAAATGAAAGACTGATGGCAGAGGAGGAATCAAAATGTCATTTATCTTTTTTTTTTTTGAAGTACCAGGGTGGGGGATTGAACCCAGGACCTCAGATGTGGGAAGCCAGCACTCAAACCACTGAGGCACATCAGCTCCCCTTCATTTATCTTTAAAGCCTTAGCAGTATCTAGCACAGTGCCAAATACATAGTAGTATTACTATTAGGCAACAGAGGGAAAACCAAAAGATATACCTATTTTAAGGAAAACATTAGGTGATAAATTATGGAACGCAAATTTTAATGTGTGTCATGGAAAAAATATCTGTGTGGAGATTATTTAGGCAAAACAATATTCTCAATATTATTGTAACTTCTCTGCATTCAGATCTCCTGATTTCAAAACTCCCTCACATCCACTTCCCTAAATAGGCTGTGGTTTTAGTCTTTAGAGCAAAGTTGTGGTCCATGAACAAGCAGTGCCAGAACTGCTTGTAATGGTCCTCAATGAGCTAAGTATGGAAATTCAAAGTAAGCATTTAAGAACTTTCATAGCAATTTGACGGAGTAATCTTGTGTCTATCGAATTTAACAATTAAATGAAATTGAACTTTTTTTTTATGTCTCGTTTCATCCTCTAGTAATCCATTTTTACTGTATTTCACAAAAGTACCAACGTGAGAGGGACCGGAACAACAAAAAACCCTTCACCATAGATAGCTTAGAACAACTCAACTGCTAAAGAAACTAATTACCATAGAGACCTTCACAAACTTTCACTACTTTCGGTTACTATTCTCATAAATGTGGGGGAAAAATGTAGCAAGAGATCAAAAATACAGGAAGAAATTAAAATCACACAAAATATTCTTATTTGTACTTTGACTTTGCAAGTGGCATTATGATGTAAGTTAAATATAACAGGCATTCAGCTTTATTTATTAATCAGTACCACTACAAATTTTTTAAATTATTTATTGTAACCCATTTCATATAAGGTTCTCAACCGAACTGATTCTCAACAATGTCAAGTTGCACCAGAAACCACTAAGTGTTATTTATACACAGATGGGGAAACCTTAGTTGACAGATTTGCCTAAGGCCAAAGAATTTCCAGTGTAACTTGCAGCTCTTGATTCTCAATGTCAGTTCTTCCCACAATGCAACAGAACATGTTAGAACTCATTCAATATCTGTTCACAGAAAACAGCAACAAAATAAAAGGAATATCTTATATAGCTTAGAATTATCCCTATTCATGAAGATCACAGCACCAAGTCTATTGCTTTTAACTCGAAATAAACAAAACTCTTAGAAAAATTAAAAACAATTAAAACTAAACCATGATATTTCACAGATTTACTGGCGATAACATTATTTCAACTTTAACTTGCATTTTATACAACTGCCCCAGAATGCTTAATTTGCTGACAAGGTAAAGCAAGATGATAAGCAAACAAGTGAAATGTCCTGAAGTAAAGTCTAGTTCATTAAACTTATTATTAAAAACCCAAACTTTAACATATGAGAATCATATCACTTTAAAATTTTACATTAATATTCCACTTGGATATAGCCTATGTGCCTAAATAATCAATGATGACAGAAAAGTGTAAAAAATGTCATCTCTACCATGATTTCCCAAGCTAACTTTGCAGAGTTAGTCTGTAAAAACTCAGCTTAAACACCTAAAATATACATACCTTAAGCATTTCCTTAAAAAAATTTTAACCATTCAAAGCAAAAATTATTTAAAATGATTAGGCAATATGAAATTAATGAGATCATAAATGTATAAAATCTACTCAAATTGGGGAGAATTCCTGGACAAAAATGTGGATCTTTAGCCACTTAATAGCAATGCCACAAGAAAAAAAGATAAATTTATAAAACTATACCAGGTCAACACTTGATTTTTAAAAGTCAATAAATCATCCTCAGCACAAAAAGGAAAATGCTTTTTCACTGTAACTCTCTGACTCATACATTAAACTGAATTTAGCATATTCCAAAGTTGAACTATTTAGCATACTGCTTGCTACAGCTGCCCTTTTATTCCATCATGTCAATCACAAATCTAAATATATCCCAGAATAGACTAAACTCTCCCCAAGAAGAAAGATTGTAATGTGTTGTTAGATTTTTTTGAAAGATCCCCACTTCTGTAGTGTAAACAAATGTTTAGGCAGATCCTGTTGAAATCTCTTTCAATTTTCATTAGAAAGGCAATGTTGATAAGGGGTCCTTTTTCTTTTTTATGAATTGTAAAAGGAAATTATAGTTATCTGTGTTGCATAATCTTGTGAAAGACTGTATGGTAGCATGGCACCCACAATGTAAAAATAAAAACACAAGAGGAAAAATAGACAACTTGGCATTCATTTTACTTGCTAGACTATTCAGCACATCAAAAAAGTAGAAAAAAACTAAAACTACTAGCTTTAAGAATCAAATATGCTTCTTCCTAGGGATATTTTTCTGTATAGACTGAAATGGCAGGATATATTTCAAATGAGCCTTCAGTACATCACTGAAGATCAAAAATGAATCATTTAATCCTTTTGTCAATATTGATGGTAAAATAATGTAAATGTTAAATATGAGCAGATGTGTTCTTTACTTCAGTATAACTAGAAAGCTGCGCTTTAGAAAGCTAAGTTATAAAAACAAAACAAAAAAAAAGTTAAGTTACACAAGGTGTTGTTAATATGGCAGTATATGGGAACTCTGTATTTTATGCATGATTTTTCTGTAAACCTAATTTTCTAATTAAAGAAAAAGTTATAAAAATGAAATGGTAAACAACCACCTGCCTACCAAAACGATTAAAATTAATCATGGTTTTTTCCCAGACTTCTAAAGTAATCAAGAGATTGTTAGAATTTAAATCAAATTATTACAAAGGACAAGTTATCACCTAAAATTGAATGCAACTTTTTGCATAAGAGTACAATGTAACTATTACAGAAAGTGTTTGCCAAAACATTATGACATTATACCTCCTGATCTCTGAAACCATCAAAATATGGTCCCCCAAATTCCTCCTACCGGACTAAATGCTTTCCAAGATAAGAGAGAAGAAACTTAAAACTTCCACAAATGCTGTTCCATAAAAGTGTAAACAAGACATCTAACAGGGAATGGTAGCAGGAAAGGACAGGGAAATGTTCCATGGAAAAAAAAAAATCTCTCACTACCTTTCACACCAAGCTTTTAGTCACATTCAAACGTATCTCCATAGAACAAAGCAAGCTACATAAAAACAACCAAAAAAAAAAAAAAAAGAGAAATTAAAAGAGCATTCACTTTTCTTACAGAATAGAACTAGAGTGCTTTGGTAACTTATTAATGAACATATGGCCATCAAATCATTTTTAAAGCTGAAAACGCACGCCCTTTATTCAACATCAATAAACTTTACAATGTTGAACACATTCCTGTTGGGAATTTTTTTATTCATGTGTTCAGAATATCAATCTCTTCCTCTACAATGGTGAAAGATGTTTTCTGTTTTCACTCATGTTTTAAGTTTCTCTGTCTGAATTTTAACTTTCCAAAGGAGAACGAACTTTCCAAGGGGTTCCTTTCTCAGTTGTCATTACCTAGGTTCAACTTTGCGGAGCCAATTCTTGTTGCTTCAGCTTACCTGACTGTAAATTGAGACCACTAGTAGTACTTTACCTTTTGGGGCTGTTAAATGGCCTAAACGCTTGTGACCCCTTACCTGCATTCGATGGATGCAAAGAGCCACAAGACGACAACAGGGATTTTCTTAAGACACAAGCTGTGTGCTTTTTCATTTACCAGTGAAGAGGAACGAAGACTTTGACACGAACTGGTCATGCAACTAGCACACTGTCTCCCGGACCCTCATTTAAACCAAATCTCACACATGCGACTTACCTTGTATGACATGCTCTGGTGAGATGGTCTTCTTTTCCGATTTGTTGCAAATCTCATTGGCTTCAGAAGATATAAGGTGAATGAATTCAGTGCAGCAGTTCACCACCAGCTCCCGGGCATCGTTGGCCACCCGGACATTGGGGAGAGTCTCTTTGATCATCTTATTGATCGCAGCTCGGGGTATAGTGAGATCATCATCGTTGCCAGATGAAGAAGCCATCGTGCCTTCCTATTTCTCGCGCCCCGACTTTTAAAAAATCTCCCCGGCTCTGTTCCACTACACTCCTCCACAGAATTTCTCAAAAGGTCGCCCTCGGAAAGTGACCCCGGGGGGCGCTCAGAGAAGACGGTGCAGAAAATGAGGAAGGGGAGGGGAGGAGCTGGCTCGAGAGGGCGGTGAACACCAGAGTATGTGAGAGATTTAGGGCGAGGCTGGGAGAAAAGTCGGGGGCTGAGGATACTTGGGACAGCACTGCCCCAGCCGGGGAAGGGAAAGCTCGGCGTGGTCCGGAAATTTGAGTGGCTGGGGAACCACCTCCGTGTCTCCTAAGAGAGGCGGGCGCTGTCGCCTAACCAACTGGCCCCCAACGGCGCCGGAGCAGAGGCAAGATCCCGGGATACTGGCTTCGCCGCGGTACCAGGCGGACACCCAGCGGGCTCGGCTCTATAGAGCCTGAGCCCCCGCCGCCGCCAGCAGCCGTTGCTGCCGCCTCTGCCAAACCATCCTTCAGACACCGGCGCCGCCGCCTCACAACATGTCGGCCGCGGCCGCTGCTGGAACCGCGGCGGCCGCCTGGGTACGAATACGGGCAGAGTCAGGCACAGGGAGAATGTCAGTGGCGGCCGCCGTGGCCGTTTAGCCCGAACGCAGATCGTGGAAGCCGAAGCAGCAGCAACGGCGGAGCCTCCAGAGGCCAGGGAAGAAGGTTTGCTGAGAGCCGCTCCCGACACTCTTAGCGCACCGGAAGCCTCGGCCCTCAGCAGCTTCCCCCTCCCTCCCAGACCGACTTCCGGGTGTGGCTGCCGCCCTCCCCCACCAGCGCCGGCGGGAACCGCCTGTCCTCGCCGCCAGCAGCTTCCGCCTACTGCCGGCTCGGCACGCGCCCGGGCATCCAACCCCTTCACAGGGGCAGCTGCTGGGCGAGCGCGCGCCTCGCGGTACCGGGGAGCCGTGGGCACGCGCTTGCTCCGGGGCTAGGGCACCCGACGGGAAGTGGGGTAGGGGTGGGGTGAGGCCTCGAAGTGCTCTTCCAGCCGTCTTTGGGGACAAAGGAGCGCAGGATTTCGTTAAAAGAGCTCTCTTTGCTTTTCCTTAAGAAGGCGGATTTGGGCTTGAAGGGGAGAGGACTGGAGCCTGGGTTCGGCAGTGAGGATGTGGGGAAGGCAGAACCGTCCGAGGGAAAGCTTTTGAGGCTGTGTAATAGATCTTATTTGGATCAAAACTCTCTGTGGCTCTCCGCGCACTTTCTCGTTTTATGGGGAAGGAAACATTCAGAGAAGAGAATTGACCTGTCACTACTTGAGGCTAAGCCAGAAACTAGAGGTCACACCCACTGTAGTGGAAATGCGTAGCGTACAATGAGCCACGTACGAATTTAGCTGTTTTTCATGGTGTATTGCACGCTGGCTTCTGAAGGTAATATATACACATATATATATATGTGTGTGTGTGTGTGTATATATATATATATTAGAGCATCTTAAGCAACACGGATTTTTGCTTATCTCCACAGGTGTTCTTCACAAAAATGTATTATTTTTTAAAACTGAGTTTGTTTTACTATCATTTGGAAGAAGAGGCTACATTATAAATAGTGGGATGTTGCAATTTAAATAAAGCAAATGAGATACTATTTAAATCAGTTTTGGAAATTTAGTTCACCAGATACTTTGTTCTGGATACATTGGGCGGCAACTGGTTTGTTTGAAATGATTTTTTTTTTTTTTTTTAATGTTTTGTTTCAGTCTAAAAACGCTAGTTGTGACATCTTGAGGGGACCTTACATTTATTTTTTCATTTAGTATTTTCTCCTGGACAATTGCCAGTTCTTTCATTTCTAAAGTGTGGACACTTGCTTTTCAGTGCTAGTAAGTTTAGTCAAAACAGTTTCTTTAAAATATTTTAAAATTTTCTTCAGAATAGGAATGTGAAAATGTTGGCTCATAGGTAACATCTTTATGAAATACTCTTTATAATTCAGTTTACTGTTGGTTTAAAGTTATTATGCTATCTAAATGTGGCTTTATATTAATCTTACAAATGATGGCCTTATTAATTTTATCAATCTTAGAAGGCTGGCTAGCACAAAATTCCCCAGAGTTATCACATTGTCACTGGCCTAAATTTTGAAAAAATGTAATAATAATAATAATAAGGGTACTTTTTCATATAACTCTTATACTATGTTGACTTAGAAGCTTTTGCTATATAGATCAGTAAAGCATGCATTTTAAGTTGTTATTTCAGTAATAGTTTATTACCACAGGCATAATAAGCATGGAATATGTAGTTCCAGTCCCAGCTTTTTGTTACTTTAGACATTTCACTCTCTGAGTTTCGTTTTCTTCAACCTAAAATGGAGATATTACATTAATTAACAGGATTCCAAGTCAAATGAGACTGTGAAAACACTTTTTACATTATGAAGTATTATATAGATGTTACTGTTTATTATCATTTTTATCAGGTCTTGGTTAAAGGGCAATCTTCAATCAGGAAAAGCCATACATAATATGGCTGAGAGAAAATTCTATTAAATATAAATAGCAGTGTGATATGTCATGAAATATGCTAATATGGATTCCATATTTAAATAGTTATTTATTGGTTATTTATATACTCTCCCAATTATAAGTAGACTTTTGAGAACAAGGATAACATCTCCTTTATAAGCTTTTATGAGTTTTAGAGAGAGTGCACATATATGGGACATTATTTTTTTCATAGTATCCCAAAATTCATGATTTGAAAGGAAACGTAATAGAGGTATATGTTGTTTTTCTTACCATGAATTAGGTTGCTCTAATAGTTATCTTAAAATGCGTTATTTCTTAGATGTCCAGGTCTTCAGCCAAAATTAGTGACAATAATAGATCCATAACTTTTGTCATTTGAAGCTTAACATTTATAAAAGCAAATATTATCATCCACATGCTCATTTGCCATTGCTAACATACCAATTGCCATTTTGTGATCATTCAAATACAAAAAGTAACTAACATCTATTATGTACGTCATTTGTGCTTAACACTGTGCTGAGTACTTTTACCTGTATTATCTCATTTAATCCTCACAGCAATCTTATCGGATAGGGACTGTTTTACTTCCCATTTTACAGATAAAGAAAATGACTTGGTGGGGCTAAATAACTTCCTTTTTCTGAATCTATTGAGATGACTATGATTTTTGCTTTTTATTCTGTTACTGTGTATTGTATTAAATGATTTTCAGGTGTAATACCAATCTTGTATCCTGGGATAGATCTCAGTCAAAGCGTATGAATCTCTTTATATGTTATTGGATTCAGTTTGCTAGTGTTTTGTTGAGGATTTTTGCTTGTATATTCATAAGATACATTAGTCTGTGTTTTCTTGTGATGCCTTTGTCAAGTTTGGGTATTAGGATAACACTGGCCTTATAGAATGAATGAGGAAGAACCCCCAAATCTCAACAGATTTATTTCTTGCTCATGCTATGGATTTATCACAGGTCAGCAAAAGGATTTTGCACATAGTAATTACTCAGATATCCATTGGAGCAGTTAGGAAGAAGTGTTGAAGGAGACTTAAATTATAATCTTTTGATAGGTAGAGAGAAAGAAAGAATTTGTGTTCAAAGTAACAATATAAAGTTATAGAGACAAATTATTCTGGGAGCAGTAAGGAGATGGCCCTAATTGAAGTAAAGCATTCATGTTGTCATTAGTGAGAGAGGTGAGAAATCCCAAGTTGTGAGGGAATAGAAGCCAAGAGGTAAAGAGAGGAAAAGGAGAAAGAAGCCAGTCAGTTAGTTGTAACATGGGCAGCAGAAGCCAGGAGAGAAGCTGTCACCTCAAGGAAAGAGGAGCAAATGGCTCTGTCATAAAGGCCAACAAAATAATGGAATGCTAGAGTATTGGTGAGGCTACTTTTGAAAGAAACACTAGGACTGTGCTTCTTTACTTCCTTTGTATCTTTATAATACCCTTCTTAAAACCCTGTTTTTGTTTCCTGCACCTTGAAAGAGACCAACTTATATTCAGGGGCTTTGGCCTTAGATCTGGGTTTGACCCCCACTGCCATTTAATAAGCTGTGTAACCTTGGGCAGAGTATTTAAGCTGTGTCTTGGTTTTTCTCATCTATAAAATAATAAGAATACCTGCTTCACAGGGCTGTTTTAAAGATCAAATAACATATGTATACAGAGTACTTAGCCTAGAACTTAAATGCTCAACAAATGGTGATGATTGTTAAAAATAACCATCATTACACTGATGATTATTACTCTTGAGAATGGAATAATGGAAGTAAAAAGAAAAGTGAAACCAAAATCCAGTTCACAGAGAGAGTTGGAAGAATCTGCTAATTTGGCTCTTCGATAGTGAAGGAAACAGATTAGTCAAACACAATTATAAGATTTTTAGCCTCAGAGACTGGGAATAGAGGTTAGGGTAGTGTCACTGACAAAAACTGCAAAATTGAAAGGAAGCAGTTTAGAGAAGATATGCTTGCTTTTGCACATGTTTGGGTTTGAGGCAACAGCAGACATTTAAGGAAGTGATTTCCCCTGTAGGCAGTGGAAAGAGAAGATAGGCAGCATCTGATTTCTATATTCATTCAATAATTGAGAGTCTACTGTCCTTAGTACAGTATGGGAGAAATAAGGATGAATACAAGACTCTTCTTGTTTTCAAGGAGCCTACAATCTTACAGGGAAAGCAGATTGAAATAAAATGCTGTAATATTTAAAATATAGGGGATTCCATATAATCCACCTCCTCCCCATCTCCCACTTTACCCTATTAACAGCATCTTTCATTAGTGTGTTACATTTGTTAAAATTGATGAGTAAATATTGGAAGCATTGCTACTAACCATTGTCTATAGTTTACATTATGGTCTATGCTTTGCACTGCACAATTTTATAGGTTTTGACAAAATGTATAATGGCCTATATCTGTCATTGCAATATCATGCACAACAATTCCAGTGTCCCAAAAATGCTCCATGTTACACCTGTTCTTCCCTCTTCCTCCCCTCAGAACCTCTGGTGACCACTGTCTTTATATCAGTGTTACAAGTTCTTCCATTACTAGAATAAACAATAAGTCTACTTTGGTCCATAGTTGTATTCCCCCCCTTATGTATGTTCATTCCCTCTGTCTTGAGGATTTTGGAATGGTGATGCCTGCTCTGCTTCTGATTGAGAAAGGGCTTAGATCCCATGAGGCAGATGGATGGAACTGTCTTGCTTGCCAGTTGTAGACACTCTCTTGTTTTTTAGGATGGGCGTTGTCCATCATCATCCTTTTGTTAGTTGTCCTGGGAGACACCAATGAACTGGAGAGTACGTGTTGGCTGAAACTCTGCTGAGATTCAGGACTCAACCAGCATATGAACAGACCGAAGATTTAAGTCTCAGGGACATATATTTAATGAGTATAGTGCTAATTATAGCTTCAAATAAAAGGAGCAGAAGAGCCATATGTAGGAAATTTATAAATGAGTCTAACTCTGATACATGGGGGAGATAGGTTATATATTCCAAGGTAAGGCCCATTGATGGGGTGCCAATTTCCTGGGGCTGTCTGCCCTGCCTGTAATGTCCAGATGACTCTAGAGCCCTCAGGAGCACTCCTGCTTGAGACATTGTTTACTATGACAGTCAGTGAGATCCTCCTGAAATGTGCATAAGCATGACCTCTGGAATGACCTCTCGACTCATGGCAAATTTCTTAGCCATAAAAACTCATTTGTATTTAGTATATCCCCCTTTTGGGCAAGGTCTTTTTCCAAATACATCACTAGTTGGCACTTGGTAATAATCCCTTGGTGCCAGGGAGGCCCATCCCCGGGAGTCACGTCCCATTCGGGGGGGTGTAGGGGGGGTGGGGGGGAGGCGGGCACTTACCATGTGGCCCGGGTGGGTCTTAATCAGCCAGAAGCTTATATGCAGAGTTTGGCTTAGAGAGTGGCCACATTTGAGTAACAAGGAGGTTTTCAGGAATTAACTCTTGGGCAATATATATTACTAGGCTAAGTTTCAATTTCACAAGAATAAGGTTCATAAGTACAAGCATTAATATCAAGGGCCTGGTATATTGGTCTGTCCTGTTTCGCTAGGCACTGCCTATGTACTTTAGAGATTCTTGCCACCCTATTAGAGAATGTAGCAGGACCCTTGAGGATGGGAATTTAATATTTTGTTGGTTATTGTGTGGGTCTCCACCCACTGAGATAACAGCCCATTCATATTCCGCAGAGGCATGCCCCAGGTGCATCCTTCGCCACACATCCCACCACTACTGACACCCTGCATCAGTGATCCTCCCCTGCCATTGTTATAACTTTTCTGTAATCCAAATCCCAAAGCAGTGCTTATTATGAATTACAAACTGTGCTAGAAATTTTCATATTCACTATTTCATTTAATTCTCATATAGTTCTACAAAACAAGTGTTTTGCTAGGTGGTGAAACAATGTCAGAGAAGTTTACTAATTTGTTAAAAAGCTTCATACATAGTAAGTGATGGATCTGGAATATGAGATCTTTTTTTTTTTAACTCCAAAACTGAGGCTATTTTCAGTATAGTAACTTTCTCTAAATTTAAAAAGAGGAAAACAAATCTACATTCATTATAGCACTTTAAAAATACAAAGCACTTTCACAGGTATTTGGTCTTTATAACTAGTCACTAATATTATCTTATAGATAGAATCAATATTTAGTGAGGTTATCCAAGATCACAGGTAAATGGCAGATTGGGAATGCAACTCAAGCTTTCTGACTGCAAAGCCTCTTTGCAACATCATATTAAGGAGTCTTGAGTTTCTTCTGTAGAAATGGAAAGAGCCAGTGAACATTTTTTGAGAAAGAAGATGACATAAAAAGTAATATTTTAAAAGTTTTTCTGGGATAGCATGTGGATGAAGTGGAATGGAGAAAGACAAG